>VZTA01023436.1:0-23991 GCA_013398855.1 Mohoua ochrocephala | reverse complement strand
CCCACCCATCCCACCGCTCACCCACCCACCCATCCCAGCACCCCTGGGCACGGCTCTGCCCCTGCCCAGCAGCCCCAGGGAAAGGAAGGGCTCTTTCAACTCCTCCTTTCCCAGTGGGACTTTATTTTTCTTTCCACCACCTCTTGACCCTGGATGTGGAAATAATGTCCAGAGAGCTGAGAAAGTTCTCAGCATCTTCTTTCCTTCCTGCAGACATCAAAAGGGGATTGTGGGCTCCATCACGAATTACATCACGGCTGGTTTTGATCCTCTCAGCATAGGAGACATAAATCTTCTTCCTCTTTCTTTCTCTGTTTGGGTGTCGATTCTTTCCTGTGTTCTGAAGTTTCTCAGGAGAAAATGTAAACGGGTTTCATAAGCTGATTTTCTGCCCACGGATTTTTACCTTGGTGATTCTTACCGTTGCTGCTGGGTGGAAAAAGGACTGGCAGGGTTTGGAAAGGACCAGAGCAGGGGGCAGAAGGGACAGCAGGAATTTTAACAGCCCCGATTTGGTAAATCCACGGCAGTGCTGCTGTGGTGGGGAGGTGCCTCCAGCAGTTTGGTAATGCTGGTGATGCTGGTATCAACTTTGTGGCGTGGCCAGGCAGGGAGGGAAGCAGAACCAGGCTCCCCAAATAATCCCCTTCTAATTTTGCTGCAAGGAGTGAGCCTGGGCTCCCCATTCCCATGGAGCCTCCCAGTTTGGCTGTGGGGCTTCTTCCAACATCCACTGGGTGAGGGAGCAGAAATGGGCCTCTAGGGTCTTCTCAGGTGAGGAGCACCTGGGCCAAGGGCTGTTTAATCCATATTTAAAGTGCCTGAAACCTTAAGCCTCTCCCTGGGAGCTCCTTTCCCAGAGGGGTCTGCTCCTACCCCTGCCTGCCCCAGGCTCCTCGCTCAGAGCTTCCCTCCCATCTCTGGCAGAGGCTGGAGGACCCAGAGGGAGGGAGGGAGGTAAAAAACGTGAATTACATGGAACAGGAGTGAACAGAGCCAGATCTGCAGCTGCTGGAGCATTTCTTGAGCTGCTCCTGGAGCGAGGGAGCGTTGCCTGTGTCACCAGCAGCCTGGTGCCCCATCCTGGTGTGCCTGTGTCCTGTGCCTCCCCCTCTGTGTGCAGGGACTCCTGTCTGGACAGGCTGCATTAGGACAATCCTGACGGGTTTGTGAGGGTACCTTACCTGCTGGAGAAGGTACCGAATATATTCCACGGAGGAATTTCTCTTTTCCCGTGTGCGTGTCTGTGAACTCGCTCTGCAGGCAGCACGGGGGTGTGGGCCTGGTCCCCATCATCATCATCATCATCATCATCATCAAATCACAGAATCATCGGGGTGGGAAAAGATATTTCAGATTACTGTGTCCAACCACTCAAGGCCACCACGAAACCATGTCCCCGAGTGCCACATCCACACACTTTTTAAACCCCTCTGGGGATGGTGACCCCAGCACTGCCCTCCATCCATCCATGCCCAGAGCTGTCGTGCAGGCCCAGCTCGGCCTCCAGCCCAGCTGTCCGGGCAGGGAACACACAAACTGCACGCAGCAATTCCCCTGGGGACACCTGGGAGCACGTCCCCTGTCTCAACTCCCTGTCACATCTCCCTGCCACACTCCCAGCCCCGTGCAGGACACCACGGAGGCGACGCTCCCAGCCTGGCATCACCCACACGGCTCCTTCCCGGGGGCTGCTTTTAACCAAGCCCAACCACTGCAACACAAAAATTTCAATGATTTACAGCCAGGAACGTGAAAAAGAAAAAAAAAAAACCCTGGGAATGGGGCGGGGGGAGGGAAGGTCATTCCAGTTTCTTCCTGCTTGCAGCCCTCGCAGCTTTCGGATACAGGATATGGCTGAATGGCAGCCTCCACGCTGCATTTATTTTTAAGCCACTGATAGCTTGCGGCGTGACCTCGCCGTGCAGCAGCAACATCAGCCAAGGAGCTGTTTTTTTCCGGCCCTTCGACGTCAGATTGCTTCCTTTGACACCTCTGAGAGCCAAAAAATGGGAAGCATTCTCTTCCCAAGGTGACTTTATTTTTTTTCCCCTGTGACACCGCTGCTGGGGCTCTCTCTCAGGCTCGGGGCTGTGGAGGGGTGGATGGCACTGCCCTGGGGACACGGCCCCCGGGGACAGCTGGAGGTCACTGCTTTAGGGCAGAGGTGCCCAAATTATCAATTCCTTGGGAAAAAAAATTGCCTTGGTTGGAGCCAGAGTTGGGGCAACTTCACCTCCGTTTGAAAGACTCTGGAATGCGCTTGTGATTTTTGTTTTCCCATTTTTTTTTTCCTTCTCAGGGCAGCTGGGGCTTTCCAGGATATCCCAGCTCCCATCTCCATAACCTGTTTACTGAAACCTTAGATTTAGATTCCCAAGCTCATTCACAACTGAGGGCAAACAACTCGGAGCTCGAGAGGCCCTGAACACCAGGAAAATGCTTCACCCCCACTTTTTGGAAGCACAGGAGGTTTTGAGCACCCTCAAGTAGAAATAACACTCAAATCTCCCAGGGTTTATTTGTGATTCCAGCAAATCTCTTGCCTCAGTTTGCCCGTTCCTAAACCACGGCTTTGCACTGAGTTCCTGTTTACACCCCACGTTATCAGTGTGGGGGAGATGGCTGTGTCCACTCCTCCACTGCAAATTGCAAGAGAGGTTTTTAATGGGAAAAAAGGATGGAATCGGTTCAGCTGGAGGTGCAGGTGCAGGTCCCAGCTGCATCTGGTTTTCTCAGACCCTCTCTGAGCAACCTGGTCTAGTGGGAGGTGCCCCTTGCCTGGAACAAGATGAGCTTTAAATCTCTTCCAACCCAAACCATTTCATGATGATTCCACTAGAAAATCCCTTGGAATTCAATGGGAGGAGGCTGGCTGGAGGACACCCTCCTGTGGGTAAGTGAAGCTGCACAGTGCTGCTCTGCACTCCAGGGTTGTTTTGGGGCTGGGAAAAGGGGATAGCCCCAGGCTTGGGACGTGGTGGGTTCCCATCCCCGGCCCTGCTTTGTATCTGTCCTCCCTCCAGCGCCTCAAAGCCACCAGAATCTGCCCGAGAGGGATCCTTCAAAGGCTCTTCTTCCTGCGTCACTCGTCAAGGAGAGGGCACCAGGGCTCAGATAGGGATTTCTGAGCTCAGAAATGTCAGGAGGAAGTGATGGACTCGGAGGAAATTCTTGCGACGGTCTCGGAGGAAACGGGAGATGTGAAAATACACGATGTATTTTCCTCCCACAAGCTGCGCGCTCTGTTTTTATTATCATAAACCTGGGCCCGGAGGATGTCAGCTTGTTTATTTATTTGTTTAAATGAGGTTTCGCTCCTTGTTCAAACATTCCCATGTTGGCAGCTGCTGCGCTGCCGGGCCCCGTCCCGGTTCCCAGCTCCCCTCCCGTAACCAGGGACGTGCCAGCCCAGGCAGTGTCCCCAGCAAGTGGGAGATGCCAAAGGCGTGGGGATAATGTGGGTGTCCCCCCTCGGGTGTCACCGAGAGCCCCTTGGGATGGTGACACCACCATGTCACCTCAGCCTCCCCGAGCTCACGCCTCCTCTCCGAACCCTTGGAGTATAATTAGGAATATCACATTTTTTGGCCTGTCCCTCAGAGTCAGTGTCTTCCTTCTCCTTCCTTGCCACTACCAGCGTGCAGAGCAGCTCCTGCGAGTGTGTGCTGGAGGTGGGTGCCACCCGTGTCCCCTTCTCTGTCGTGTTGAGGTGTTGTCTGCAATAACTGCTCTGGAAAATCCCACTGCAAACCTGAGGGCTTTCCAGGGGCTGCCCGGGCAGTGTTGGATTTTCTGGTGGTGGTGACCCCTTCCACCCTGAGCTCCCCCAACCCTTGGAGCTGTTCCCAGTGAGTCTGAAGGATTCCAGGAACCCCACATGGACCCAAACAACGCCGTGCTCAACCCAGGTCCTGCTCTTCCCACCACAGAGGTGAGGGGGACTTTATTTAATGCCTCACGTCGGACAGGCCAAGTCTCTTGGCTGGGGGGCTTCTCCCCTGGACAAGGAGCTTGGTCCCCCCGGCTGATCCCAGCCTCTCCCGCGGGGTCACTCCGACAGGAAGCCGCTCTCGCCCCGGGGAGCCGCGGGAGATGCACCTGGGAGGAGAAGCACTTTGCTGGAGGAAGAAAACAGGATCTAACATATAAACAACATCCTCAATGGCTCAGCAAGTGAGTCGCTCTTTCCAGAGCCTGTTTTCGAGCCATTGTTGTGTCCCCCATGCCCCCCCCCCCCACCCACAGCCACNGCCCCCCCCCCCCAGATACAAAGTGCAATTAAACCAAGTAGGAGCCACCAGAGCCCCCGGGATGGTGCTGTCCCACTGCTTCTCCCGATGATCCATCCCTGCATGGACCCGGCGAGGGCAAGTGCTGCAGAGGTGGAGGGTAAGAATAACTCCTGGCTCCTTTCCAGGGGATGTTTGGGGCTGAAATTTACCTGCAGGATGGGAATTCCACCTTCCAAGCTGTTCAGGATTAATCCAAAGCTTACTGGGGGCTGAAAGGTGCCAATGAGCAAATGGGACAGAGCATCTCTTGGGACAGAGCCGGGGCTTTCCCACAAACTCACTTGTGCTCCTTCCAGAGAGGATTCCTCACCATGGAGAGAGTTTTTTGGGGTTTTGCATCCAGGCGGTAGAATCCCCCTGATTCTGGAATGCACTCTGCTGTATTCTGGACTCCTTGGTCATGGCACTAAGCAGGGCACCCCACCTAGACCTGAATTTTGACTGGAAAAATTTTGAATTTGAAAAACAAAAGCAAACAACTTTTATTTTTCATTATCTATTCCTTCCTTCTCTCTAGAAAACACGGATAACTGAGGACAGCATTCCCGGCAGCCAGTGAGCCTGAATCAAAGCTGTTTCCCAAAGGGATCCCTCTGGACCAATGTGGGACATCCCAAAGGGTTAAGCTGCTGCCCGGCACAGGAAACCTGCAGGCAGAGCCAGATTCCCGGGGAGGAAACGTTCCGCTTGCGGTGGGAGAAAAGGTAAGTGAAGCGTTAACGCGACCCGCGAGCGGGGCAGAGGTCAGCGGCGTATCCTGCCGCAAACTTCCTGAGCGACCTCCGAGGAGAAAACAACAACCCCGGCATGGCGTGGGGTGGGATGGGACGTGGTGGGGTTTGTTTTTCACTCTGGTTACCTTGGACCTACTTTTCTCACCCTGGCTGGTGGCTGCACGCTCTGGCCTGCCCCTGCTCCGTCTCCTCCTGCTGCTCCAGCGCTGGATCCTGAATTTTTTTTAATGTTTCTCTGGTGTGACTGGTTGTGGTTTTATGCCCCGGATTGGACTGGAAGGGCAGGAGAGGAGGGAAGCCAAATGAAGCTTTCAGGCTCTTTGAGATGCTCAGGTGGGAGCAAGAGGAGCAGAGCAGCCCCACACCAGCTCAACAGAAGGAAAAGCCACCAAAACTTCCTGTATTGTCTCTTTTTGCTTCTGAACCTCAGGACATGGAGCAGAGGGCTGGGGGATAATGGTGGGAACGCTTGGGGAAAACACCAGAGGGACTGAAAGTTCCTCCTTGCCTTCCCCAGCCTGCAAAAGGGAGCAAAAGTTGGGACAAAAGTCCCAAAAAAAGGGAGCAAAAATGTCTCTGCTGCTTCACCCATCCCTTATTTGCATTTAAATTCAGGTTTTTACAGTAGCTGGTGCTCTTTAAAAGAAAAAAAAAAGTTAGAAAATGCCCATTATTTTATGCCAAAAGTGATGTTTAGATAGAAATGGCTCAGAAGTCTCAGAGCTGAAGGGTGATGTAAATAGTTTTATTTACAAACACGCTCAAGGGCAGGGGCAGGTCGTGATCAGTGTGAGAAATCGGTTCGTTCAGTTCAGCTTTTCTGCGTGCTTCCCTGGCAAATATCTGGGAGAAAGGGGAGACTCCTGGAGTTTGAAATGTTCTTTTTGAGGACACAGATCCAACACTCACACAGGGCCAGCTCAGATCTCACTGTGGGCATCTGCTCGTGGCTGTGGGAGGATCATCCCAGGTGGGATTTCAGTGGTGGTTGGGATGCTGGGATGTGCAGCCCACGGACACAGTGGTGGGACACTGCCGGGGTGTGTCCTCCTGTCCCCCACAGCCAGGTCCTCCTGGCCCCTTTCTTTCTTCCACCTTCCCTGGGAGGGTGGGGAGGCCCTGGCACAGAGTGCCCAGAGAAGCTGTGGCTGCCCCTGGATCCCTGGAAGTGCCCAAGGCCAGGTTGGACAGGGCTTGGAGCACCCTGGGACAGTGGAAGCTGTCCCTGCCTGTGGCAGGGGTGGAACGGGATAATCTTTAAGATCTCTTCCAACCCAAACCATTCCATGATTCCACAGATCATCCTGTGGGTGATCTAAGATGAGAAGTCCAAGGATCCCAGGCCCAGCTTCTCTTCAAGAGGCTCAAAGAGACTTCCAGGCTTCCCAACACCTACAGCGATGGCCAACTCCAGCGGACTGAACTGTAATTCCTTCTTTTCCCTTCCCTGGGGATCCAGCCACAAGACCTCAGCCACCACCACGGGGCTTCCTGTGCCCGAGGGTTGAACAAGAGGAGGAGGAAGCTCCAGGGGTGAGCTCTGGAGCCCAGGGCAGCAGTGCAGCCCCGGAGCGATGCCGGGGAGCGCCAGCGGTGCCGTGATTGGTTTTGCTAAATTGGAATCTTATGATCCCGGGGCTGGTTACATAAAATGCCAATTAGGATGCGGTCGGCACTGTTGGACGGAAATGTTTTCCATTATATTTTGCTGTCAGCAAATGCTGGTGTGAAACCAGTTTGCAGCCCTCATGTGGCCACCACAAGGAGGTTGGGGAAAGCACTGGAGTCTCCCTCCAGGAGGATTTGTTACCCCGGTCGCCCGGCACGGGAGCAGCATCTTCCCTTTGGGCAGTGGGATGGATAATTTTGTGTTGGAAAGGACAACCCCAGAGGTCTGGGGGCTCCACAGAACCCACCGTGGCTTTCCTGACGAGTGCCCCCAGCTCTTCTCATCTCCAAATGCCGCTTATCGCCTCTTCCAGTCGTATTTTTCACACCATTTCTGTGAGGATGAAGTGCTGAGTCACAGGATCCAAGGAATCCTGAGCAGAAGAGCCGCGAGGGACTCCTATTTGTTAAGATGTCTGGGATGCTTCCTATTAAATAATAACAAAATGCTGCAATAATAACTTGGCAGCTCTCCGCCCCCGCCAGGCTGATGCTCGATGTGAGTCCGCCTTCCTAAAATTCCTTTAAGTGTCTCGACAAGTTGCAGGGTAGGAAGGAAGGACACTTCACTCTCGACTTTTCCCTGATTAAGTTCTTGCAGTGAGGCTGGAGAAGATGGGGCGGAGGAGAAATTCCTCTTTGAGTCTTGCTCCTGACAACAGCCGGGGTTGTCCCCCGGTGGATTTGTGGATAAAGTGAGGGCAGGTGGTGGGTCCTGCAGAGCTGTGGCCTGGGCAGGGGTCACCAGATGGGCAGGTGTGGGGTGGTGGCTTGTTTCACCTTGTGGGGAAGGATTACAAACCCCCCGTGTTTGAAAATCAAAAGCAAAACTGCTGCCAGCATCTGCTTTGCATCTCAATCGCCGGATCTGACTTAACGGTCTTCAGCAATTTTAATTTATACGTCATTATAAATCAGTTTTAATTGAGGTGTGGTTTGAAAGCCTTAGATAAGTTTGCATGGGGATATCTGTGGATGTGATTGTCCTTTCACCATGAATTAAAGAAATTTGTCCCCTGGGTTTATCAGAGCAGCTCTCCCGGCCTGGGTGGCACCAGCTGTCCCTGCACTCGGGGCAGGCTCTTCACAACTCTCCAGGGCTGGGAAATCTTCCCAAAATCCTACAATTTTTCCCCCTTAATTCAGAACGGTAGAAGTGGAATCAAATGAAAGATCAGATACATCGTGCTGACCCCAGTATGAGTTCTACTTTGGGTTTTTTTAATGAGAGATGCCATACAGAGGGTTTGTTAAAATGCTTTGCAGGAGTTACTGCCTTACTTTGGAAATTTTCTGAACAATCTGATCCGAAATTGCAGAATTTCAGTCCGTATTTGCCACATATTCTGCATTTCTGCTTTTCCTCCATTTGCCCCTTAAATGTCAGGGATTTGCACGCTCCCCTTGAGGTCACCTGTGTTAGTGGGACGTGGATCTCTCCTCTAACAGGACAATAGGAGAGGTTGGTTTGGCTCATCCCTGTGCAGCGAAGGCTCTAAAGACATAAAAGAACATCAGGATGAACCTGTAAATAATGGGAGGACCTGTAAACTGTGGGAGAGGGCAAAACTGACCCTGGGCACAGTGGGGAAGTTTTTAACCATCAGAGCAAGAGGGACTGGAGGGACCTTCACCCGTAGAAGGTGAAAATCAACCGAATGTTCAAGGTGGAGCTGAATCCCCCTGGAGATGTGTGTGTGCAGTGGGATGGGGTGGAGGGGTGCAGTGCCCCTGGGCATGCCTGGCCTCACAGCTGGCCCAGAAATGCTTCTAAAACCATTAAATAAATAAATACAAGAATTGACTCTGCCCTAAACTGGGCTGCAAGATGGTGAAGGGCAATTTAGCACTGATTTAATGTGATTAGGATTTTTTTTTCCCCCATGAGCTCGTGCCTGTCTTTTTACATTATCTGGAGGATCAGCGTGGAGTCCTGAGTCAGGAAAAGAGCTCCCCTCCATCCATCCCCGTTGTTTGACTTCAGAGTGATCCATGCATGTGCTAAACATTAAGGTTCTGCTTCCAGGCTGTCCTGAATAATAGGCTCGAGTGTATTTTGAGAACTCATTTTTACTTTTTATTACAATAATAACTTCTGCAGTGACACGAATTCCAACAGGGAGCCCTGAGGAATAACATCCCCTTCCAAATGGTTTTCCTCTTCACACTGGAATTAGAGCTCATATGAGCAGAGCAGCCCATTACAAGACAAAGCATTTTCCAGAAGGTGAATTTCTCTCAGCCTCACAGCAGCTCCTTTATAGTCAAAGATTAATTCTATTACCAAGTCTGCTCCTGCAAATTGCAGTCAAATGGATCATTAAAGGAGAAGGCAAGCAGGGTCTCTGCTTCTGAAGGGTGCAGCTCTGGGAGGTGCTGAGCTCCTGCAGCTTAGGTTGGCCTTTCTTCCCTTCTTTCCTTTTCAGATTTCACACTGGAATTCCATAAAATGATGTGTTTGAAAAGCTGTTGTGCTGCCATTCCGACAGGATATTGCGCTGCTCCCAGAGCAGAACCACCACAGGTACTAAACCCGGGATTATATTGAGCAGCCACTCCCGGGGGATACCGAAATGTTTCATAATTCCCCCTGTGCTGAATGGGAATTGCCATCCCAGCCCTAAATAGCACTGTCAGACACTACAAACCCTGCCCACGAGCCTCAGTGGAGGAGAGGAACAGTGCAGTAAAACCGAGGAAGGTGGAAAACAGCTTGAACTCCAAAGGAAGTGCTGGGACAACGTCTCAGGCACAGGGTGGGATTGTTGGGGCGTCTGTGCAGGGCCAGGAGTTGGGCTGGTGGGTCTCTTCCAGCTCAGGATATTCTGGGATCCTGTGGAATGCAGGTCCATCCTCTGTCGCTCCTGGAGCTGGTTGTGGGATGGGACGAGTGGTGGCTCCTGTGGGTGTGTGAGGACGGGAGGGGAAAGACCCCATCCAACCAGCACTGCTCCTCTTCCATCCCTTCAGCTCTGTGCATTCACATTCCTTCCAAGTCCTGTTCATCCAGGGGAGCTTTTAGACCAAATTTGCTTTTTTTTAAAAACAAAAAAAAGATTTCTTTAAGTGTAAGCTAAGAGGAAAAAATCAAACATTTACTTTCAGGTTGATGTTTTATCTCCCAGCGCTCTGAGAAGCTGAGCCACGTCTCCTGTGCAGGAAGGAGGTGATAAACTCTGCTTACTCACACTCCCCTCTCAGTGTCTTCAGGGGAGAGCAGTGATGACAAGATTTCCACTTAAAACCAAGCTGCAGAAAGCAGAACGAAACTCAGACTCAGCTCGTTTTATCTGTGGTTTAAAAAAGAAACAACCCCCAAAAAAGCCAGTTAAAAAAAAAAACAAACCCAGCAATGGGAGAAATGAGCAATATCTGCCAAATAAAATCAGTCACTCGCTGCTCGTATTAGTCAGGAGAAGGATTAAACTTTTAGATGGGCACGCAGTAAAACAGCTCCCCAAGAGCAGCTGGAAAACCAGGAGTCGAGATTCCTGCTGGAGCTCGAACTGTGCTGGGATTTCCTGGGAGCAGCACCTTGCTGCAGAGTGGTACCTGAGCCCCCAGGGTCCCGAAACTGGGAGTTATTGAAACCAGTTTTTTACTGCAAGCTTCACAAGAGATGGAGCAATTGAGCCGGTTTGGGTGGGAGTGCAGTGATTTGTGTCACTTCTCCTGGTTTTGGGGTCCCACCTGGGCAAGTGGTGGCCCAGGCCAAGTAGGAGGTGCTGGAGTGCCCTTCCTGTCAAACTTCTCCTCCTTCCCCAAAACCAGGGATGTTCCTGGGCTGGAGAGAGCAGAGCAGTGACCCCTGGAGCATCTCTGAGCCCCCAGCAGCCCTGAGTGTTGGGGAGGAGGAGCAGTTTGTGTGTGGCGGGCGGTGAGGAGTTCCTGGAATTCCCAAGGAATGCTCCTGCAAATTGCAACAGAAAATTCTGGGGGATTTTTCACCCTGATGGTTTCACAGGGAGGCAGAATCCTCCAGTGCCTCTCCCTGGCTCCTCCAGCGTTCCCAATGCTCGTTGGAGACCCCAAAATTATCAGGACCCCATAAGCACTGTTCCCATTCTTCACGTGGGATCTCACCCCACCTCCACGGCATTTTCCAGACATCCACTTCCCATGGGAGCTGGGGGCTCCAAAGAGCTCCCACTTTGCTTTTCCCAGTGGAAATTCCACTCATTTCTACCTCAAAGACCCCTTTCTGAGAGCCCAGGGATCTTCCCCCGCCTCCTGCCTGTTGCTCTGTGTGTTTTGGCAGGTGCCTGCTGGATCCACAATGGAGACGCTTTCGTGCCTCTCCAGACAAATTCTTTGTAGGTGCAACTCCAGCAAAACCTTTGATGTGCTGGGCTGAGAGGTCGCCCAAGGAATGTCCGTGTTTGTCATCAGGAATTGGGGCCAAGTCCTGCTCACCTCCCAAAATAACGCCTTTGAAGTCGGGAGGAACACTCACAGGCACAAGGGGAAATTTTGGCCACTGGAACACGAAGGTAAATTTCACACCCTGACCTTTTATCCTTTTTCTTCTTAATTTATTGTCTCACGGAAGTTTTTCCTCCCTCCTTTCTCCCCTTCCCTCCCCCCCCAACTTTTCCCCGAATTTGACACCGATGTTGGTCAGGCAAGAAGTCAAACACCCAATAATCATTGGAAAACCGGTCCAGGAGAGTTCAAAGGGCTGGGAAATGTAATTTCGTTGCTAAATGTTGAATACAAACCTGAGTTTATGCAACTGCATCCTTCAAGGGGGGGGGGGGTTGGGAAGGTGCTGAAAACACGGCAACAAACGGCTTTGTTTTCTGGGATAAAATCCCGAGGATACTGAGAAATCCCAAAGATACTGAGAAATCCAACAAATAGAGAAAAAAAGTCCCGGGGAAAATTTGGCAGAACCTTCGCAAAGACGGCACCAGATGCCCCCAAAGAGGAAATTACAACATGTGGCAGCTGTGTTTTTTTGGTTAAGCAACTTTTTCTCAAAGTTCAAAGCATCTGGGGAAAGTAACTGCTAACAGGGCGAGACAGATTTATGGAGCCCACACATGGCAATATTTTGGTATAAAATTAGTAAAAAAATGATTAAATCCCCGAGATGAAGAGATTAATTCCTGCGAGTTCGCATTCTTTGAAGAGCAATCATATTTTGACTTTGTCAACTGGAAGAACTGAGTAATTTCTTGGATTAACTGATCACAAGAGTTGTAATCCATAATAAGAGTCCAGGCAAAGCTGCCAGGCTTTGTTTCTCCAAGGATTTGGGTAATGAGTTGATTTGACGTTAACAGAACGCATCCCAGCCTGCAGCCCCGTGCCCTGGATCTAAAGGGGGGATTCAGGAAGATGAGGCAGTTAATCAAAGCCTTCAACATCTTTTTCTAATATGGGGGAAATGATTGTTTATAGGAGTTGCTGCATTGATCGATTTGGGAGAAAGGTTTTGCATCAATCTCTGGTGCGTGGCATGGGCTCTGCCTGGACTCAGGTAGCCACCCCTCTGTGTGATATAAATATATAAAAATAGATATAAACCCCTAGAAATGTCCTTTCTAGCCACGAAAAGGACAATTTGCAGCAGTTCCCACTGCAGGTTTGTGTTCATTCTCTCTTTTTACAGCCCTTCTGTGGTTTTATGCTTTGTGTTTCGGTGAGAGCCAGGAGAGACCCTGACCATCTGCTGCCAGACTCAGGGGTTTAAATACTCTGTATAAAGCTAATAAAGCCCTAAATTAAATTTTTAAATAAAGTTAATGTTCCTGGAGCTCGGGGAGGCTCCGGGTACCTGCAGGGATGGCAGCTCGAGGTGTTTCCCTGCTTGGTTCCCTCCCTTTGCAGCGGCTCCCGCTCCTCCGGCGCTGGCACGTGCTGCGAGCCAGATCAGGGAAATGATGCTCCTTGAAATCGAACCAAATGTTATTTTGCTGCTGGGTCCTTCCAGAGCCAGCTCAGTCCCCAGGCTGCTCGGTGGTGCAATCTCCGGCTGTGCTGGCATGGGAGGAGCCTGGCTCCGGGTGCTGGGAGCTGAGCGGAGGGCTCAGGACCAGCCCTGAGCGCTCCAGAGTGTGAAATCATGGTCAGGAGAAGCTCCAGAGGTTTGGGTTTACTGTCTTTCAGCTCCCTCCAAGTCTGCGCCGAGTGCAGGGGGTGACACTGTAACAGGAATTATTAAATCAATTAAAACGCTCCGGGATCCTTTCCCAGTCCTTGTGCTCCAGCAGGGACCTCTCTGCACAGAACAGCCAGCTCATCACATGAGCTTTCTTGCAGATCTTCTGGGAGGCTTTGGATTTGCATCCCAAAACCTTTGCTGGACCCGACCCACGTGCCCAGACTGAATTAACCCCGCTGCTGCTGCGGCAGGGCAAAACCCCTGCGGGTACCCTGCAATGGGGAGGGATCAGGAGATGCTGAATGTGCTTCTTCACCCTTTCCTCCTCCTCACCTGCCTGTCCTGGAGTGCACTGACCATCCCTGGGGTGTAGTGGCCATCCCCGGGGTATAGTGGCCATCCCTGGGGTGTAGTGTCCATCCTGGGTGTGTAGTGACGATCCCTGGTGTGCAGTGACCATCTCTGCTGTGCACTGGCCATCCCTGGTGTGAAGTGACCATCCCTGGAGTGCACTGACCATCCCTGGTGTGAAGTGACGATCCCTGGTGTGCAGTGACCATCCCTGCTGTCCACTAACCATCCTGGCTGTGTAGTGACCATCCCTGGGGTGCACTGACCATCTCTGGTGTACACTGACCATCCCTGGTGTGCAGTGACCATCCCTGGTGGGCAGTGACCATCCCTGCTGTGCACTGACCATCTCTGGTGCACACTGACCATCCCCACTGTGCACTGACCATCCCTGCTGTGCACTGACCATCCCCGCTGTGTACTGGCCATCCCCGCTGTGCCGTGGCCACCCTGGGGTCATCCCACCGCAGTGCCCCGCCCGTGCCTGTGGCCGGGGACACTCTGCCCCCCCATCCCAGGGGCACACAGGTGCTCCCACGTGGAAATGGCGCTTCCAGCAGGCGGGAGAGGCCGGAGGAAGCCGCAGTCACGCGAGCTGCCTGTGGTTTGAGGAGCAAGTGCCAACATCTCTCACTCTCACTGTCCCAGCGTTGCTCCGAGGGCAACCTGATCTGCCTTTAATCTGCTCTGACCACAGGACAAATGGTTTGAATAAAATCCTGCCCGACTGAGTCACTCCAGCTCTGGCTTTTGGGGGATGCGCTGAGGAGCGATGGTTTGCTCTGCCTGAGTGACAAAATTAATGTAAGAGAAACGTTTCTGTTGGGTGGTAACTAAGAAAAAAGAAAGAAAAAGAAAAAGAGACGAAGAGAAATTTGGGTGGGATGTTTGTGCCCGATGAAAGGAAAATTAAGGGAAAGATAGCAGTCACTTTTCTTGGAACAGCAGGTGAAAGTAGGAACAGATAAACAGCTAAACAGGGAGGGTGAGGGCTCTGCTTCAGCAGCTGAGCTGTTTTCTGGGAGCAGGTAAATATCCATGGGTTCACCGGGGTCCTTTCTCTGCCTGGGTGAGGAGAGGCAGGGCCTGAGCAAGGACAACGTGCAGGAAAGAGGAGAACCAAGGAAATGTCCTGTGCTCTCGGTGGCAGAGCTGGCCGCAGCTTCCATTGGCGTTTGGGTCACGGGGGACACGGAGCGCTTTGTCTGTGGAGGTCACGGATTGGGCACAGGGATTCCAGGGTCAGAGCCAGTCCCTGCCCCTGCCCGGGCTGTGCTTTGCAATAAAACCTGCTGGAAGCCCCTGCTCTGACTCTTCCCTATTGTCACATCTTGTCCAGGCCTTGTTGTCACCAAAAAATCCCCTCAGAGCCGTGCAATTAATCTCGGCCGCGGAGTCCAAGCGCTTCCATCTCACCACCCTGAGTCTCGTGGGAATCTGGGAATCTGAGGTCCCCCGAGGGCTCTGAAGGGGTGAAATCCTGGCAGATTTCACACAGCACAAGCCACAGGACGAGCTCTGCCTTTTCCCCTCTTTCATTTTTAGTGAGAACACCTCTAATGATTTTTGGGGAGCTTTAGGCCGTGTAAGGTAATATCCAGCTCTCAGAGAGAATAACGAGAAATTCCCCCTGATGTTTTGGGGTGTAGGAGAGTTTTCACATCCAGCAATACTTCTGCAAGGAAGGATTTGCCATGTGGAGCATCCCTGCCCCTCGTGGAAATGATCTTCCAGCCTTTGCTGGTCTGGCAGCTCTGGACATCCTCCCTGATTCCTGCAAAGGCCGTCAGGGTGTGGAGAGTGATATCTCATCACCTTTTGCTTAGTCCATGTGGTTGCACTGTATTTTTAGGGTCATTTCTCTGTTGAGTTTCATCAAAACACTGTTCAGGACACATTCCTAATGCCCAGAGATCCACTGAAAAGTGGGAATATTGGTGCCTTTATAGCAAGGAGTGCAAGGAGAAGAACGTTCCCTTCGGTGTTGATCAATTGTGAGCGTTGCTGGCCCCTTTTGGAGCTGATCCCACGCATGGTCCCCTTTAAAAATCGGAAATGCCTTTTCCCAACGTTTCAAATGTTAGGAAATGCAGCATTTTGGTGGGAAAGAAGAAGACAAATGGGAAAAATATGGGGTTTTTTCACTCTCTGAAAGAAGTCATAGCCAGAAAAAATGGCCGGCGTGTGCAAACTCGAAATGCTGAGCTCTGACTCGGCGACTTTTGCAGCTCCCTGTGTCGGGAAAGAGGCTCTCCCTGGTTTTTCAGCTCTTTTCTGTTTGTAGCCCAGACTTTGCATTCATGGGACACACTTATGGAGATGTCTTTTGCGGTGTTTTGGGGCCATAAACAAAACAAAGTCAGCGAAGACCATGAGATCCCCACGTACTTCCCTCGATTGTCTCCGGATTGCGTTGTTGAAGGTGAGTCAGTGTTTATCGATATAAAAATATAAGAAACAATGCAGCATCAGAGCACTGTGTTTTCCCATGTGTTCATTGTCCCGCCACTCGCTGCGAGATCCCTGGGATGAGGAGTTAATGAGGGGACACCTGTTTTCTTGGCCGAACCTGGCTTTTATTTTTAAATTCTAAGTATTTTTTAATCCTTCCCTGAAAGTGGTTGCAAAGGCAGGAAAAACAAACTCTGCCCTCGCAGGTGGGGAAGGGGAGATGTTTGCTGGGTGCTGGCGTTGCAGATCCAGGCTGGCTGCAAGGAAGGACTGAACTGAGACTTCTTCTGTGTCTTATGTGCAACCCAGGAGTGTGAATTTGGGAGCTGCTACGAGGGGGATACCAGAGTTTCCTTCCCCTAGAAGAGAGGAAAATATCCCACCACGATGCTCAGCGCGGTGCTGAAGCGTTTCATGAAACACTCGTGTGCTTGCAGGGCTTATTTTTCCCATCTCTTCTTTATTTCCTCACTCATTGACGGCTCCAGTCGTCCGAGACACCGAAATCTTGCAGCCAGATTTCCAACTCGAGAAACTCCTCGCTGTTACTACGAGACCAGACGGGCTCTGAGCAACTCCCCCTTTCCTCTGCTGCTCCTCAGACCTCCTGGAAGCACAAGCTCTGTTTTGCAAGACCGTGTTTACACTCAGCAAACACACAGGGAAATGGTCATTTGCAAAGCAGCCTCAGCCAGCAGAGCAACAGCCACACCAGTGAAGTCCAAAAATAGCTGGAGGAGCGAGCAGAGGGGAAAGAGAAGTGGTGCAGTCTCGAAATTTGTCACCCAGTGGGAAAAACAAACTCTCTGCCCACGTCTTGTTTTCTGCCTGGCAGACAGACAGATAATCCCAGGCACAGGAGGTGAATTGCCGGGAGAATTGCAGAGTTAAAGGTGACATTAACACTGTGTTTTGGAGCAATTTAGCCCCACATGTAACCTGGGAATGCCATCAGCTTGCGAGGAGTGAACAATCTGTCAGGAGAGAAAAGGCCAAGGGCTCTGAGCAGGATCTGTCAGCCTCCGGTAAACGTGAGGTTCTTCATTTAATTCCGAGTTACCTCCTGGCCCAAGGGCTCCGGAGTGATCCCACAACTTCTTTGGGGGTGGGTGGTTTGTTTGTTTGGGTTTTTGTTGTTTTGGCAGGCAGCGGAGCCGTGAGGGCTGAGCACAGGCAGAGCAGAGAGCACAAATTCCCCCTGCTCCTCCCAGACGGATTTACCAGCCCTCCTCTCATCCCCATGGAAGTGTTTCTATGGAGGGCATCCAAATCCATGACAAATTCCGCTCGTTTCTGGTCAAACAGGGATCCTCTCCAGGGACGTGGGGTTTGGGGGTGAACAGCTTCCATCAGATCTGTGCTGCAGGCCTGGGGTTGGGGGCACAAATAAATACTGCTGGTGTCAGAAAGGCTCCTCTGGAGACTGCTGAGGGCCTCCCACCCCAATTCCCACTGGATCTAAAGCAGGAGGGTCCGATGATGATGATGATGACGATGATGATGATGATGACGATGGTGATGATGATGTCCATGGATATAAGGTGAGGAGCAGGTTGGTCCCACCTCAGTGGAACCTCATGAGATATTTGGGGTTCTTGGCATCATGCAGGACTGGGGTGTCTGCTGGAGCCTCCAGGCTTGGAACACAAGAGGCACCTGTATGGTGGAAACATTTTTGTGTCAGATTAATCCCCACAAATGAGGGAATCCCAAAAAAAAAACAACCCATTTCTTGCTATTATTTTATCCAGCCTGCCAGGTGTGGGGCATCCTCAGAGCCGTATTTTCCACTCCTGGCTAATTTGTTGTACTTTTTCATGCACAAAGATGTCCTGGGTGCAGCAATTCTGATGCAACTGTGACATCAGATGGCTGTAGGTGACATTTTGATGTCACTCAGAACACGACGACACCAGAATTCATAAGCACCACGTCCCACCTGACACAATAACGAGCTTATTTTTGTAGAATTACCCTCAGTTTTAATAAAAAGCAGAAAATATGGGCCACAGCAGCAGAACAACCTCAAAACAGGATGTTCCTAAAGTTTCCATCGAGGATCAGCTGCTTTTTAATGAGTCACCAGAGGGACAGCGAAGAAAGTTGCTGATTATGAGACCATCTTAAAAATGTAAACACCGTGGCCCAGTTTTATGATGGCGACACCTCTCCGTGGATGCAAGAGTGAGCCTGGATTGGCTAATGAATGGAAAAAATCTTGGGATTTTTCTTGAACAGCTCACGAAGAGGCATCTGCAGTTATAAAATCAACCATTTCCTTTGGAAAAAGAATGGAAATGTTTGACAAAAATACCTTCGAGATTGGTTGTTTGGGCTTGTTTTGGTTTGGTTTGGTTTTTTTTTAACATATCCCAGGAATAATCAAGATGTGCAGTTCTCTGAAAGAGAAATCCTAAATCAAGATGGCTTTGTTGAAAACCATTGGTACTTTCAGCATTTTATGATGCCTGAAATCTTCTTCTTTCCAGCTGCTTTTGTTTGCTGGTTCTGCCTTTTAAAGGGATTCTGTGATTCTATGGGTGATTAAGGCAGATAATGAGCTCCACTCGAGTTTGTGCTCCGGGAAATAAGAAGAGAAGCAGGGGAGGCGCCTGAGGCATTTCAGACCAATGATTTAAGCCGGTTTCTGATTTAGATTTGTTCAGTTTGGGAAATCCAGGCTGACCCCTCTCAGGCCTGACTTTCAGAAATGCTCCTGGAAAATGAAGGCGCTCAGGACTCCCTTAAACAAATTAAAATTATGTCTGGTTGGGCATAAAATTGGAATTGTAATTCCCTTTTATTTACCAACCTGAAGGAACTGATCATTTATGTCTTTTCCATGAGGTGTTTAAAACTATTGTGCTTTTTTTTTGTTGATGGGGTTTTTGTTTGTTTGTTTTGTATTTTTGAGGGAAAATACATTAAAATAATCGAGAGAGAAGAAAGAATGTTGTTGAAACACGTTTTTCCTCTCTCATTAAAGCTTTGAGGGGGTTGACACCTATTTATGGAATGATTCTAAGAAATGTAGAATGTGGCAAACCCTCCCCAAACCCTGATGCAACTACACAGAGGGGGCAGCTCTGTGGCAGCTCTGGAGGCCACAGCTGAATAAATCAGCCCAAAATAAAGATTCCCAACCCTCTCAGGATTCAGTCCCATCACAGCAACAAGGCTGCAAGAGAGGAGTTCACGGGGGAGCGCTGCAAAGGCAACCCGAACTCTGAGGTGATTGAGGCAACCCTGAATCAAAGGGATTCCCCAGTGGTGGGGGCTGGCTTTGAACAGGTTGAGGGGTTCAGGGAGGAGGGGCTGATGGATGAACCCTCAGCAGTGGGTCAGGGAGGTGGGGTTGAGGGATGAACCCTCAGCAGGGGGATGAGCTGTGGGTGTGGGGTGCAGGGGCTCAGCCATCGGCCAAAAACAAGAAGGAAGTTCATCAATTACCCCGGAGTTATGGAAACTCTCTCTGCAGAGGGACCTGGGGAGCAGCAGCATCCCCGGGTAGCCCATCTGCATCCCACAAAGAGAAGACGGATCCCTGGAATTAGTGCTGGGAGCTGTCAGCATCCCCAGGGCTCCATCCAAGGGGACAGCGCTTTGCACTGGGAGGATTCCACAGGGAAAGAACCAACCCAGCTGAAAGTTTCACTGAAAAGTTTCCAGTCTGAGGCTAAACCTCGCTCTTGCCAGCATGGGAGAAATCTAAGCTTCGGAGCTGATTGCATTTCCAAGAAATAAAACAGGGAAACTTGGACAGGGCTGCAGGGAAGGTGCACTGGAGTTCATCCCCTGCAGCCCCACGGCCGGCCCTGCTTCCAGCTCCAAGGTGCTCCAGCCAGGTGCCAAAGTGCCCCTTGGGAATCGGATTTATCAGGGAGATCGGAGTTTTGCTTGCGCTCTTCAAAGCTGCGCGGCCGAGTGGGGGAATCTGGGATCTGTTTTCCCTCCCCGTGTTCCTGCCTGGCTCTTTGCTGAGCCTTAAACAAAAGGGCAGAGTGAACGAGGCCCTTAATTCGCCATCAGGGAGGAGCAGAGGCTGTTAAGGTTTTATCGGATTACAATAACGGCTGCGGTTTGATTCCCGGCACTGCTGGCAGGGCTGGGAATCCCGACCACAGATTGCAGCAAAAAGCTTCCGAATTCCCTTATTCCAGCCAGGCTGGACCTGCAGCCTCTCCCAGGGCAGGACCTTCAGGCTCCAGGTCTCTGTTGCCATCGCTGGGCGAGGTGAGGATCCAGCCTGGGGCTGCTGAGACCTTTTCAGATGGGAGGTCACGCCCCATTATCAATTTAATTATTCAGCAAGAGTTTAAAAATAAGGTGCCTCCATCATTATGCCTTCAGACCATAACTTCTCAGCTCAGGAGCGTCTGTCCTTCCTCCCAGACTCCTCCCAGCAGCCACCACAACAGGGAGAAGCAAAGCAGATTACGGCAAACAAATATTCCCCTCCGTGGACAAACCTTGTTGTGTTTGGGGTTTTTTTTCAGGCTTAAATTTCATTTGGAAAATAATTTTATCAATATAACACATCTTCTTTCAGCCCGGGGAGTGCTGGCATTTTGTTTGCCAGAGGGAGCAGGTCCAAAGGGGGCATTTAACCCTTGAAATAAGGAGCAATGAGAAGCCCAAGGGAATGAGATTAAAGTTTTTTCTTCCCTGTCAGGGTGGGGAGGCCCTGGCACAGGGTGGCCAGAGAAGCTGTGGCTGTCCCTGGATCCCTGGAAGTGTCCAAGGCCAGGTTGGACAGGGCTTGGAGCACCCTGGGATAGTGGAAGGTGGTGGAATGAGATGAATTTTGAGGTTTCTTCCTCCCCAGACTGTTCCATGATTCTATTAATGCCCTTGAAAAGTTGTTCTAATTGCAATGGTCTCCTTGGGAGGGAATTCCCTTCTCCTTGACCTGTGTCACAAACGTCTGACAGGATGGTGAAGGATCCCATCCCTAACGGGATGCGGACGAGTCCTCAAACTTCGTTTATTTCTTCATCATTTGTCACCGTTGCCCGTAAGTCTGGAGGAATCTGGTGGGAAAACAAAGGGAAGGAAACGTTCCACTCTCCATCGATTTACCTTTCATAAAACAGCACCTGGAGGTTTGAATCCAAGCTGGAAGTCTGGTAAAAATGGATCTGATGGGTCCTTCAGCAGGGCTATGAAAGATGAGGCCAGGTTCTCTCTGTTGCATCCTTCAAGGCCAACGCAGCCTCCAGCCCTTTGTTACAAACCGGAGCCTGTGCAAAGCTCCAAAGTCACATTTTCCACAGGAAGAATCCAGAAAATCTCTTCTGTAGATAAAACCATTTATTTTCATTATGGCTCTCGAACTTTTCTTTCTATAATACACTATAATGTATTTATTCTAAAAAAAATATAACAAAACCAAAAAATTCAAAACAAAATCCTTCTTGAAAAGGAAACCCTAAACATTTTGTTCTGAAATAGTCAAAACAGAATATTTTGACATTGTCAGAATTTTTTCCCTCAGGTTCTGTTCCAAAACAAAATTCCAGAGGAAAAAAAACCCCCAACATTAAATTATATTTAACTTCCACCTCAGCCTTGCAGATTCCAACAGAATATGGGATTTTTTTTGGTAGGAACTTTTGCAGTCAGCACTTCCACACAGCCACGCAGAACAAATGACCAGGTATTTTGGGTTGAGAGGTGCTTTCATGGCTTTGTATGTAAATAAGCTGGGTAGTAATTAATCAGATTAGAAACCTTGCTAAAATCAGTTTGCATTTTAATTCAGCTCCTGCCGAACTAGGAAAATAGATGCAGTGGGTGATCAGATTAATATTAATGAACATAATTACCCCTCTGTTCCAAGGATGGCATCCTGGTAATGGTAACATCCTTGTTAACCAAGGAAGGTCGTGGAACCGATTCCCACCTGGGTGGGGATGCAACGGAATCTACGGAAAATTAATTAAACGCTGCTGCTGAATTCCAACATGGAAATGTCCACGGATATTTTTATTTTTTCCTCAGCGAGGAGCGATCCTTGAGGCGTTGGTCAGCAGGTGAAGGTGGCCCTGAAAGGACCTGCAAAGCTTTTCCAGGAACGGCTCCGCGAGCTGTCTCCTGTTATTGCACACGCTCGGGTTGAAAACGGAGCTTTGCCAGAGGCAGGCTCACGATATTGCACAAAATTCCACCCAATGAGTGGCAGGCTATAAGAAAAACAATATTGATGTATTTTTCTCCCGATTTGTGGTTTCTTTTGTCCACAGAGTGTTTTTTGTCTCGCAATGACGTCAAAACAGAAATTCTCTTGCAAAATGACAACTGGAAAAATAACCCCGAGAAGATATTGGATTTCCTACCTAGTAATTAACCAACTCGGGCTTAATGGAAGCTATTATATATTTTACCAAGTCTACAGAAGATTAGTGAAACAAAAGTATTATTTTCCTTTGTTTTGATTGCAGCGCTCGAGGCAGAGGCAGCTTAAGACTTCACAAGGAAGTGTTTTGTGTTCCTAAAGCATCCGTAAGCTCCAACATCATCCTCATGGGAGGCGGCAACGACCACACCGTGTGTCACACCCAGGGGTTGCCCCAGGGCAGGGCCATGATGATGACACAGTTTGGTGACAGAGATTTCATCCTTCACAGCAGCAATTCACCTTTTTCTAGGAAAAACGCAGACTTATTTCCCAACTCTCTCCATTGCCCTGTGGACAGACCCTTGGGTGGTTTTCCCATTTCGTGCTTCTCAAAAACAGGCGAAGGGAAAAATGCTCCCAGCAGTGGTCAGCAGGAGTGGGGACCTTTGATAAGCCCTTTCCCCACATGCAAATATGAAGTTGTTGTGGCCACCAGAGCTCAGTGTGATTCAGGTCACTCTGGCTCTTCATTTCTGTGAGGTGGGCAGGCTCTCGAGGACAGAGCTTTATTGCACATTGCCGTTGGTGGTTTTCTAGATGAGAAAAGTCACCAGAGAATTCCCTGTCTTTAGGGCTGCCACGGGGAATGGGAAATACAAATTTCGGCTGCACTGTGGAACGTCAGAAGGAGCAGCTTTTACTGAGACCAACTCAAACAGCAAAGGATGCTCTCCCTTCCTCTACAAAGCAGCTTTTCCATGCCTTTACACTCTGAGGTGCTGAGCAGGAATGGATAAGAACTGAGACCCAAACCTGAATTTAAAAACCTCGCCAAGGCTCTTTTTGGTGTTTCTGTCACTGTTGCTGAGGATTTTCTGCCCTCACATAACATGGGCCAGCCTGAGAGTATGACCACGTTTAACAGACCTTGGCATGGCCCCATCTCAGCCCCATGAGGAAGGAGCAAGAAACCCATCAGCCTTCTAAAATCTATTAGTACATTTTAATAAACTTATAAACTGTAATATAAAAAAATGATATAAACTTTTATAAACTTAATAAATATTAATTTATTATTGTCATACTTATTAATTTAAGTAGGTAACTTAAATGCCAGTCATCCATTGCTTCAGTGGAGCCCAAGCTGCTCTGAAACTCCAGATCCCTTCGTAGGGAATATCCCGCTGGAGCCATGGAGCACAGCACCCACATGGATTTGGTGGCCTAAAATGCCTCTCTAGTCTCATTTTAGATATAACCTATTGTGGACCCACAATCACCGTGGGAAAAATTCACTTTTGGTGTCTTGTGCATCTTCCCACTTTTAGTGAAAATGTCCTTCTGCTTATATCCCATAAAAGGAGACTTTGCCATCATTTGTTCTGGGCTCCTCAAAAGAGAATTTTTGGTTCCTTGAAAAAGACTGAGTTTCCCGAGGAGAGGCTTTTCTTTTTCAGGTTTTCAGTGGAGCACCGATGTGTTTTAATAAAATGCAGTAAAGTGGATCTATGTCAGGGAAGATTTAATGCTGATAAGTGGCGTTGGGCTTTGGAGATTCAATTATCCTTGGGTGGGAAAGATGGGAACGTTCCCGAGCGCACGAATGAACAGGGAAGATGAAGAAAAAATATCCTCTTTATCCAGCCAAAGTGGGAATCAGGTGAATGAATGAGGATCTGTTTTAGCTGAGAGGCTGAACATGTGTTCTGCACCACGAGGGACCTTCCTGTCCCACCCCAGCGGGGTTTGGAGGTCTGGGAAACAAGTGAGGAACAAAATTCATCCTGTCAGGAACTGGAGCTGGCATTCTCTCCCAGAGCTGGGAAACTTCCTGGCTTTGAAACCACAGATCCAACACTCAAACAGGGCCAGCTCAGGTCTCACTTTGGGCATCTCATTGCTGCGGGAGGAACATCCCAGAAGGGCTTTTAGTGATGATCAGGATGTGCAACCCATGGACTCAGTGGTGTGGCCAGGGTGTGCCCTTCTGACTGTGTCCTGCTGTCCCCCACAGTCCTCCTGTCCCCTTTCTTTCTTCTACCTTCCCTG
>VZTA01023433.1:0-15572 GCA_013398855.1 Mohoua ochrocephala | reverse complement strand
GGATAGAGTTAATGTTCTTCCTAACAGCTGATACACTGCTTTGTTTTGGATTTAGTAAGCGAACAGTGTTGATAACACACTGATGTTTTAGTTGTTGCTCAGTTCAGTAGTGCTTACTGTAAAGCAGCGATGTTTTGGTTTCCCATNTGCACTGCCAGGTGCATGAGAAGCTGGGGGGGGTGGGGTAACGTAGACAGGACATGTGATCCAGATTGGGTAAAAGCCCATTCCTTACCACAGAACATTGTGCCCAGTATATGAACCGGGGGGAACTGGCCAGAAGGGGCCGATCACTGCTTGGGGATGGGCTGGGCATGGGTCACTGGGTGGTGAGCAACTGTACTGGGCATCACTTGTCTGTTTTGGGTTTTATTCCTCTCTTCTTTCCATTGCATCAACAACGACGACAACGACAAGAGCAATAATTGCTATTGTTAGAATATTTTATTTTCTTTCAGTTGTTAAACAGTTCTTATCTCAAATCACAAGCTTTGGTTTTTCTTTTCCAATTCTCCTCCCCACCCGGGAGAATGGGAGATGAGTGAGCAGCTGTGTGGTACTTAGTTGCCAGCTGGGGTTAAACCATGACAGTGTAATAACACAGAAGCTCTTTCCTGATTTTGATATTAGCCTTTATAAACATAACTAACTGTGTATTCACATAGTTTTCTTCAGCACAAGCTTGTCCTTTCTTATCAAAAATGTCTGCAAAAGAACTGAATGCCGGGAAACCCTAATATGGTGCTCTAGGGATATTTGCAAGTTAAAATTAATGAACTTTGAATCCATCTTTTCATTTGTGCATTAATTTGGATTCTGGAGTCCAAAGTTACCATCATACACTTTTTGTTGTCACCAACCTTGGCTCATACTGGAAGATGTCTTTCAGCTAAGATTGTCAGTTCTGTAGCAGTGTTGTATAACCGCATCTCTGGCAATCACTGTAGTGATTTTTCCAGTTAGCAGTATTTTTTTTTTTAAAGTGGTTCAAGTTTTCTGAAGGGAGAGGTCATAGGTTGATCTGCACAACAGCAGGCCTCTGGCAAAACATAGGGTACACCTGTCTCAAATGGGGAAAAGAGTCTTTGCATGGGAGTTAGCAGGGCTCATTGAGAGAGCTTTAAACTAGATTTGAAGGGTGAAAGGGATAAAACCTGGCTCACTGGAAATAAATCTGGGGGCAGCATGCCAGTGTTCGAGGGACAGTGTGCTAGCGAGGTCCTTTGGTCTGCTGTCTGGAGGTAGGGGATGGAAACCCATGTGGCAGCAAAGACACAAGGATTTCCTTATCACTCTCTAGAACTACCTGAAAGGAGGTTGTAGTTAAGTGAGGGCTGGTCTCCCAAGAAACAAGCAACAGGACAAGACGAAATGACCTCAAGTGGCACCAGGGGAGCTTTAGACTGGATATTAGGATAAATTTCATCACTATCAGAGTAGTCAAGCATTGGAACAGGCTGCCCAGGGAAGTGGTGGATTCACCATCCCTGGAGGTACTCAAAAGATGTGTAAGTGGAGCACTTGCAGACACGGTTTAGTGGACTTGGCGGTGTTCAGTTAATGGCTGGGGTTGACGATCTTGAAGGTCTTTTCCAACCTAAACAAGCCTATGATTCTGTGATTCTATTTTTATGAAAAAATAGGCAGTTTGGACAATGATTCATTTTCCTGAAGTATTTCTATGAAAAAAATCTCCTATAGTTTCACACAATCCCCAGTAAAACTACTCCAATAAAAATATGCTTAAAATATTTGAAAATAAGTGTTCAGTGAAGCTCAATAGGGAGTGTTTAAGACTGAGTGGGAAACAGTTTACCCTGATCCTAAATATTCCTTTTTTACTGATCAGGCTCCATCCTCAGGAAGCTGTTCCACATGCCAATTAAGCTGAAAGGGTACCATTTAGTCACAGACTAGACTATGCCAGAACTATAGGTTCACATTCGAACTTTGCATGCTCTCTTGTTTTCCAAGGAGAGGGGAGACCTTCCAGTGATTCCTGCTAACAAAGCTGAACATTTAATGATGTTTATTATTGCTTTACAAAACAGAAAACTGTAATCTCAGCAGATGATTGTTTGAGATAACTCAGTATTTGTGCAAACTGATTTTTAGCAGAGCTGCGACTGCAACTCATCCACTTAGGCACAGAATACTCGCAAAGCTTTCATTAGTGTGTTCAAACTGAATTTGAGACTCACCACTTCCCACAAATTCTTGTCTTCATCATTTGGCAGAGAGTCATATAAAGTATTAAAGTGTATATTTCACTTCGCTTTATAGGTTGATCAGCATACAAAATGAGAACTATTACTTTTTTGCAAGTTAAAAGTTCACTTGACTTTAGTATGTTTTTCAAATTTCTATTATGGTGAGAAGAATGGTGGTTCTAGATTCAGACAAGGCTTTTTTACCATTAGAGCTTAAAGGTGGCTGTAAATCTTTTCATCCTCTTTGCCTTGGTTTTGTTCTTTAATGGATCATAACTAAGTAACTGAGTACTATTTCTCTGCCTTGCACAATGATGAGCTGTTCAATGAATACAACAAAAATGTTGAAGTTCAAGAAAGGGTGGTCGTTCTGTGTCTTGTCTCAGGATCTGCTAGAACATGCCCTACATGTGTCCTAACAAGACTACAGGCTACAAAAGGGGATCATCATGGATACCCTTTCCAATACCATCTGTTTCCTTCTCAGGGCTTGTCAATGACATTCTTCTCATATAATTTAAACAGATATTGTCATACCAGCTTTTAAACCAGCTGAAGCATGCTGATTAACATCACCAACAAGTTTTTCTTTCCTCCTTGACAAAACTGTGGATAGCTTTCTTTGTTGTGTGTCTAAACCAATAAATGAATTCCTAGCAGTTGCAAAGGCTGTTTAGAAGTGAGGATCAGACATTTATATGGGTCACATTCAGAGCAGCTGTAGCAGCAAGCTTCTGTGTTAAACTGGGGAATTGCATAGGTCCTTCTACCTGATTCTAACTAGAATGCAAATGCGTGGCACTGGCAAAAGTACAAAGATATTGCTGTATATGAGCTGACGATGGAATGAACATGTTGAATTTAGCCAAATTCTAATTTAGTCCTGACAGTCCATTTTGTTTAGCATCCGATTTCCACTTGCAGTGAAAAGATTTTCACGGAAGGAAAATACTATCTTTTCAACGCTGTACTTGTATATTCTTGTCATTCCACACATTAATTATTAAAAAAAACCCCAAACATCTGACAGTCTTCCAGAAAAATAGAGCTGCAAACCCAAAATCTATATATTTTATAGTACATAATCAGTTAATTTCAATTTAAATTAAAAATGTATTTAAAGTGATGAAGGTAATGGCATACTTTTCAAATTGAATAAATAGAATTTTTCTGTTCAAAAAAAAGGAACTGAAAATGTTATAGTAGTTAATGCAAATTTAGAAATCTATACAATTTGCTGAGAGCATGTCCATAGGATGTTATTTTTATGGATTTCCTATTTCATAGGCATAATTACCTGAAAAGTTTAAAACTTTTTTTTTATTTGAGATTGAGGGTATAGTGTCAAATCCAAGAGTTATTTTATATTATTGAGTCCTAAAATCTCAAATTCATGAAATCTTTGGGTTGTGCAATGAGCTGATTTACAGGGTTCTGTATTTTATTAAATTTTATGTGTACCATTCTGTTATTAGGAGTGACCGATTGTCATACTGCTATTTCTGAAACTTAACAGGAAAGCCTGTATTTTCATGATTCAAACAAAAAAAAAGGATGTGATATTTTAAAATAAGTTTTCATATTTTCATCTCTATCAGTACTGAGTTTCAGAACAATGAAAGTGTTCATTTTCCTTGCCCAAAATGCAGTTTAAAATGAATATTAGGTGGAAAGCGGATTTAGGCTTTTTGACATCTGAAAATGTACTTCAAAAACTTCATTTTAAAACATGTTTAATTGCATGGGATGCATATTTCCCAGGCATAATCTTGAACAGTGAGATGGTTTAAGGGAAAATCCATATTTCTGTGATAGCCTATAACTTCAGACTCATCAGGAGTGGCAAGATGGCCTTAACTCTACTGCTCTTAGTCTAGAGCACTAGACTAAGCTACTAGAGCTTAAAAAACCCCCTGCAGCATCAGGTTAACAGGTCTGTGGAATGAAACAGATGTTGCTCAGGACCAGGCATGGGCTCATTGCATTTTGTTGTTGCATTTGTTTTTGTACATGTGTGACTTTGTATCAGCTCAAATTTGTCTGCTCTGAGGGACCTAACACTCATTAACAGTTGCAGTATACCTGGCAGTTTTGTTTCATCCAAAAATAATCTGTTTGTGTGCTTCTCAATACCTTTATGCGGAGAAATTGCTATGAAAATACACTTCTCCTCAAAGTTAAACACCAAAGTAAACAAATCCAGTGCCAGCCTGTGGAGAGGGCATCGAAGATGAAGAAGGAACTGAGGGGAATGGCTTAATTCTGTGCAGCTTATTTCTTTGCGCTGAAAAGGTTTGGGAGGAGTTCCTGGTGCTTTTGGTGGAATTGCTGCAGACGACTTTTGTAACCTGTTGCTTAACACCAAATCTTGGCTCTGTGCTCCCATGAGCAACCATTGCGTGGAGGATGTATTGATCAACTGTAAAACTTGCAGTGTTGCATTTGCAAGAGAGATTCGGTGGAGAACGTGCTCCTGTTGAAGAACAGTTCTCCACCGGTCATTTATTTCAATTGTTGCAGTTTGTTTGTGTTCAAGGGTTTGAGTTTTTAAAGAGAAAAACAGTAAAACAAGTTTTGATTCAGCAATTTTATGATAAGCCTCTTGGAGCTATCTAAGCTTTAGTCATTGACTTTCAAAATAATTATTTTATTGATTTTTAATGCTTCCTAGAATATCTCTAGCATTTGGTAGATACTTTTAGGAGCTTATGCTATAAATCTCAAGAGAGATGTTAAGTGTGAGGTGTTGAGAAAACTTTAGCACACCTAGAGTGGCAAAGAGTGACAGCAAGAAGAGCTTCTGTCATTGTAAGAGCAATAAAAACCCCAAAACCAAGGAAAATGTGGGGGTGCTGCTGAATCCTCATTTAGTGAAAATGGATGCAGATAAACCTGAGATCAATGCTACCTTTACCTCAGTCTCTACTGACAAAATCTCATGGGCCCTTGAAGCTAGAGACAGGATTCAAGGAAGAGAGGCTTTACCAGCAGTAACAGAGGATCAAGTCTGGGATCTCTTGAGAAATTTTGACCCATGGAAGTCCATAGGATTGGATGGGGAGCAGCCAGGACACAGAGAGCTGGCTGAAAGCATTGTGAGGCCCTTCTCCTTTGTTGTTGAGGGGCTGGAAGAGATTCCCAATGACTGGAGACAGGAAATGTTGCACCCATCTTCAAAAAGGACAAGAAAGATCATCTAAGGGGCTACAGGCTGGTTAGAGCTGATTTGATTCCTGAGAGACTCATTGAGTGTGCCCTCTCAGAAGCTGTTTCTGCACACATGAAGGACAATAAGGTGCTTAGGAATAGCAGCATGGATCTCCTAAGGGCTAATCATGCCCAGTGACCTCTCTGCCATCTGTAGTGAAATGGCTGAATCTGTGGGTGAGAGAAGTGGATCTTTGATTTTGACTTCATGAAGGCTTTGACATGATCTCCCTCAGCATCCTTGTACTGGAGTTGGAACTATACAGTTTAGATGCATAGACTGATAGATGTGTGAGGAACTGGATGGCTCGTCAGACGCCACGTGTAGCAGTTAATGGTTCATATGCTGCCTTGAGGTTCATTAAAAACAGAGGTCTTCATGAATCTCTTCTGGGACCTAGTCTGTTCAGCATCTTTTTCAAAGACCTGGAGGAGTTCATAGTTGACACAATCTTGTCAGGTATGGAAATAACACAGAACTGAACAGGCCAGTTGATATGCTTGGGGGCAACATCACCACCCAGAGGCACCTACACAGGTTGGAACAATCATCCAACAAGAACCTCAGGATTTCAGCAAAAGCAAAATGCAAAGTCCTGCACCTGGATTGAACCAACCCCTGCATTGGTACAGGTTAGGGACTCACTGGCAAGGATCTGATTGACTGGGCTGCTGCTGAAAATGATCTGGGAGTCCTGATGGGGACAATGGGCTAAACACTAGCCAGTAATGAGCTGTGGCAGTGGGAGAGGCTAACAGGTTACTAGGCTGTACCAACAAGTCTGTCACCTGTAGATCAAAGAGTGTTGTTATTCCATTTTTCTTCATACTCATTAAAGCACAGAATAATTTAATAACTTGTCCAGGTTTGCTCTCGTCAGTATAGAAACACTTTGTAAACTGGAACAATTTCAATGAAAAGCCACCAAGGTTGTCAGGGAGAGATCTAGAGACCGAGATTTTTTTAACCTAAATAAGAGGTGGATTTGAGGTACCTAAGAGCAGCCCTCCAGAATCCACAAGGGAGTTTCTGAGAAGACAGAGCCATGCTCTTAGTGAGGTGCACAGTATGTTGACCAGGTGTTTATAAATTGGAACATGGGATGTTCCTCTTGGATAGACAGAAAAGAAAATTCTCTGTGGGGATACTTAAGCCCATGCAACCAGTTACCTGGAGATACTGTGGAATCTTGATCCCTGTAGGTTTTCAAGACTGAGCTGATCAAAGTTCTGAGCAACTTCATCTGAGTAGTGTTGACCCTACATCGGGAAGGAGGTTGGACAAGTGCCCTGCTGGGGTCCCTTCCAACCTGAATGTGCCTGTGATGTGAACTCAGACAAGTCTGTACAGGTTCTGGGAGCTTGCTGCTAATATTTTATATTGCCAGCACTTCATGAATCTTATGTTTCCTTCAATGGTTTGTAATTAAATATAGTCATGAGAATTTCCAAGGGCCTGTGTGGACATTCTGAGGACTAGTGACAATAAAATACAGTGGGTTTAGGTGTCTTCACAGGTATCTTTCTTCAGTCAAATAGTCAAGTCAGTAGATTTTCTAACTGAAGAGGTGAGAGTCAGCTAGAAATCCAGAGATTCCTTGCACACTTTTTAAAGTGATCACTACTAAAGGAAACTATTGCGGCCTTATTCAGTATACGACATGAGTAAATTGCTGACTAAATAATTGCTGTGGACATTCTTCAAATAAAACTTATGCCCGGATGAATAATTTATTTAGTAACTTAATGCCGTATAAGTTAGGTTTTTAAGTATGACTTTTTTATTTAAGAAATGTTTCATTTTAGTATTCTTTCTTCAAATCGCTTCCTGTTCTTTATAACTGTTAGAGCTGCTTAGTGTGGGTGCTTTTGCTAAAGCATTGTATGAAATGGATATGTTTCAGGTATGCAGTTTGAGTCAAAAATGTTATGCAAGAGAGAATCTGACATGTCTGTCGTGGAGGTGTAGAATGGCCTGTTCAGGCTGCAAGCAAGGTCTCTGCTACCAAGTAGTTCTTCATATGCCTGCCGTGGTTGCCACTGTTGTTGTGTGCACTGTAGAAGAAGGTGGTGGGATGGGAAGCAAAGCTCCTCTTACTCCGGATGGAGTTGAAGAGGAACTGCAGTGAAGTTAATGTGAACACTGTAGTCTATTTGCATTGCTGCAAAATAGTATTTAACACTACCCATTGTTCCTTCAGGCATGAGAAACCTTGGAAATGGCTTAGACTTTCAGCAGTACAATTTCTTGTTCCTTTTAGTTCTCATTCTATTTTGAACATTGTTATTTCTCTTTTGAAAAAAAAATATAGAATGATTGTCATTAGCAGTGATGCAGGAAGACAAAAGACAGTTTTCTTTTCATTGACTCTGTTAACCCTACAGGCTCGACATTGTAGAGATGCTGTTTTGATTGGTAAATGGAGTAAATTTGACATGGGAGTGAGAACAGAAGACTGCATACAGCTTTTATAGTGGCTATTTTTGCGTGTGTGTGTATATATATATGTGTATATATATTAAAAAAATATATACACGAAGTACAAATAATGTATGTTATTAGCTGTTTGTGGACTATTCTCTTAAAAGCCAAGGGTTTTTTGGTTTATGGCCAGTTGACTGATTAACAGAATCTCTGTAAGATTTTCACTGAGTTAATTGCACTCAAATCTGTGACTGAAGTGAATGGTGGTGAAATGAGGGATCCTGTCTGAATTTGACAATGTTGAAATCTGTAATTTGAAGCCAAACGTTATAAGCAGAACTCACTGGAAGAGTAAATTTGTTTTTCCTTCTTAGTTTTTATGAGTTAGCAGTTAGCACAAACATTTTCCATTTTTTGTATAAATTTTTTTGTCCTTTTAATTATAATTTTCCAGTGAACTTAACTTCCCCTGCTTTTCACTGCTTCACTATAAATTCTCACTGTTTAGTTTCTTATGCCATCCTTTTCATGTGAACAAATTGTTGGTAGAGTCCATTCTTCATGAGTATTAGTTTAATTTCATTTCCCTGCAAATCTGGTTAACCTCTTTAACGTTGAAGACTTTATGTTAAGTCCATAGAAGTAAATGTGGGAGTCTTTCCAATCATTTAGCATATGCACAAGATGCAGAGATATTTTCTTCTCACTGCTGTAGCATTGAACAGATTCATGATCTAAGAGTACCCTGGTAGCATTTGGCAGCAGATTTAAACACTTCTTGCTAAAAAAAGGTTAAAATATTTTTGTAGATTGGGTGATCCAGATCTAAGGGGCCTTATCTGCAGTCATGCCAACAAAGTTATGCCTGACAAAGTTGGAGAGGACTTTTCCTCGATATCATCTAATGTTACATCTTCAAACACAAGATGTAAAGGAGCACTTCTAGCTATGATCTGTAGAATAAATTATTGGTAAGTGAAGACAAACAGAAAGGCTCCGGGGCCATTTTGGAATCAGTCGAAGGGCACGATGCCAACTACTTCGCAGGAGCCATTATTATTCCTTTTTTCAGGAAACAATCCTTGACATTGTTCTGATCTTACTGTTCCCTTTTTTGGAGACTATGGTCTATCTGGCTGTGTTTAATTTTGGAAACATTAGTTTTACAAACCCAAACTGAAGCTGGCCTTAATCTCAGTGTTGTGTGAGCGCATATGGGGAGCGATGGAGGCCTCTTCTTTTTCTGTTTTGAAAAATGCTCATGGTATTTTATACGTAATAGCTGACCACTGTCACAGCCCCTGGCTGTGCTCCAGTCATGACTGGTCCTTGCTTGAGTGACTCCATCGCTTGTTTGCCTGCTCTGTACCACAGAGGGAAGACATCACTTTGAGAAAAGGCCCGAGTTTCACCTTTTGAGTCGCTTCCGTGAGGGTGCGACTTGAGTCGTGAGGGAGATACTGCTTTTCTTTTTGTTTCTGTTGTTGTTCTACTGCTTTGTCTTTTGGAATACGTGTTTCAGTCTCTCAATGAATGTTGTCTTCGCCACTTAAAATTGAATTTGTCCAGCTTTAATTAACCAATCTGAATCTTCAAACATTAGCTCCAGTGCACTCATGGGTAATATCTTACAGATGTTGCTAAATACTAGCAGAATAGATGAATACACCCATTTTTGACAGTGCTAACACCAAAGGAAAAGTAGTAATAGGGTATTTTTTGGCATTTATTTGGCTTCTTTTTCTGACAGCTTGGCACCAGAGATCAAAAAGCTTTCAAAAGACATTTAAAAATAAGTCTTCCACAAAGCACTCAAAATAGGGATTGATGTTGTATTTTTATATTATTGTGCTGACATTGGCATAAAGAAATATTTAACCTAAGTTCACACTGGGAAATCAAAAACAGGACCAAGAATGGAATTTCCAAATTTTTCACTGGCTGTCCAGTGGCAATATTTATCTCTTTAGGAAGAAGGAGCTGAGGTGTCTTTTAAAGCAACCAGAACCAGGTGTACAGCAGTGTAACTCAACAGATCAACAGTGTTTCCACTGAAATATTTAGATTTCTGATATATGCTATCATTTTTCTGTAAAATATTTGACAGCTTGTAATTTATTCTTAAATTTAAAGTGCACTTACATTTATTGCAGAATATCTAAACTGCATTAGAGGTAGTTTATGGCAGGGGTCCAAACCAAAATTGACCATATCAAACTATGGCTTTTATATCATCTCTCAGTGAAGAACAAGAAAAAAGATTATTTCCTCATGATTTTATTCTGAAAGAGGCTTTCTAAAGTTCTTGTTTCGTATCAGAACTTTGTTTCTTTTGATGTATTTTTCAAATTCACACACCTAGTAGATCAGAAAAGACTCACTCATTCACTTCTGCTACATTGTGAGCAATAAGAGCTTATTAAGTCGTAATAAATAGACATTATACGTGCATTGTGCACATGCAGGTTGTAGGGTCCGTTTTACATCTTGTTATCTGTTGTAGGTATGCATATAGATCATGCGTCTCATACTTGGATACTTTTTGGCTGTTTTTCTTCAAAAAGTGTTTTGGAGGAAATGCAAAGCTAATGATCTGTTATTGTGGGGAACTCTCCTACTACATTGGAAATCTGCTCTTACAAAATCAAGCATATGGTAACATTGCACCATATGTTGACTTTTATATTTAGTAAATGCATAAATATGATATAACCTTTATAAATTTTATTTTATTTTATTTTATTTTGACTGATAGGGCTTCATTTTCAAATGGAACTGAATGCAGTCCTTCCCAAGTGTGTCATATTGTTGTATTTGCTGAAAAAATCAATGGGAGTTATTAGTACAATGTGAAAAATATTTCCTGTAATTTGTGTGTGTGTACACACACCTCCTAAGCTTACACAGTGATGAGTAGAGGGAGAAATGCAGAAGATCCAACAGCCACTGAAATGTGCACCCCTAGAATGTGTCTTTTTCTAACTGTAGAATCTTAATGACTGTATGGCAGAGATTTACATGAGATGTGCGATATGTGAAAGATCAATTTGAATGTCTGGTCTTCTTTTTTTCTGTATTTTTCTTAGTGAACTTCTGAACCCATTAAATTATATCATAAAAATAATTTGCCTTACTGTTAGCCTTATTATTAGCCTTCCCCCCTACCCATAAGATTTATTTGGGTTTTTTTCTCATGCCTGTGTAGAACTTATAGAGACACTTTGTCCGTGTTTACTAGTCCATTCTCAGTGCTATGTTAAGACTTGAAGAGCTAAATATAACTTAATGTATATTCAATTGTAACTCCTTCTGTGAGTGTGTTCTTGTGGAAATTAGTTTCCCCAGAAAATCCTAAGAGTTACATGCCTTCCAGTGAGGAATGAAGAATCGAGATCAGTCAAGGAAAAAGTGATTAAAAACAATGGCTAAGATATGTCAAGCAAAATAATTCTCAGTTCCCACCATAAAACCACACAATGATTCCTTACTCATTTGCTTTATTTAGGGTGTGTAGTGGTTCACACAAGGATGAACGCTGTAGCAGATACCACAATTCCTATTGTGCAAATTCCAAACATAAGTACTCCCTGTGGCTTTCTTCAGAAAATGTTAACCAGATTAGAAGAGGAAGAATTTCACCTCCTCTCTAACAAGCCCTTATCCCATCATTCAGAATGTATTGCTTAAAGTCGTAAGACATGTATTATCTTTTTTAGTAAGTGTCTTTGCAACCATTTCAAAGTTACCTCCTACTTTGGACTTTCTTATACCTGAAGTGATTGCACAGATTGATTCTCTTACATAAGTAATTCTGCATGTTCTGGAGCAACAAGGGAAAATAAGTTCTCTGGCCTCATGTGACTTTCTAAAGATATACCTTTTCTGTTTGCATGGTTTTCCATGTGCTTTGTGGACTCAGTATGTCAGCTGGCACAGGCAGGTAGAAGTGTGAAGGATGCACTAGCTTCAGGTAAGCCAGTCAGGCTGTGAATGTGTGTCTGCTTTACTTGTATTACAATTTGGGCAAGCAGGGGTTTGTGATTGAAGAAGGTTATCCAGAAAACATAAACTGCGTGGACAAGTTTCATTTTTTTCCTAGTAGAAATGGAAAATGGGTGAGCTCAGTGAAATAAAAGTTTTTTAAATGCCTCTTTCAAATCAGGAAACTCGGTCGGTCATTAGATACACTGTGCTTACAGCAGTGGTCCTCATCTATAGGTACTGAGGGACAGGAGGCAGGAACTCATCAATTGACTGTAGTTTCTATTTAATTGTAGAGATCTGAGAGACTGAATTTTTTATTCTTGGATGTGGGTAGCGTAATTCTGATGTAACCCGTACTTGTCAAATTCTGGTTTAATTCCGTTTTACTTCTGCGAAAAGCTATTTCTACGTGCCTTTGGTGAGCTAAATCCACTGGTGTGAGCATCAGAGATGGATAGCCCGAGGTTGTCCTGCAAGTTTTCATTTTATCATTGCACAGGCACAGCGTGGTATGCCAGGTACAACCAGTGTAAGGAGGATTCCAGCATCTCCATCATACAGTAAGCTCCTGTCAGCAAAAGATCTTGGGCAGTGATACACTGCTTAAATTTGTCAAAGAACATAGATTGTGTAAATCACACTGTTTTCATTGATTAGAGCAAGAGAGTGCATTAACCTTCCTTAAGGCTCCAGAAATCACTTTCATAAATGTGAATAGTACAAGAAAATGTTTAGTGAAGCTATTCATGGATTAGCTCTTTGTTAGAGGATAAAGTGTCTTTACACATACAGATAGGAAAGCGATAGTTATACGTGGAAACTTTTTTTTTTGCCTCCACTGAGCATTTGTTTACTATAACCCTGTGAAGGTTAATTTTCATTTACATTTTGCAGGGATATAGGGACAAGAATCTTTGAAAGACATCTTGTGTTATGCCAACTATTAATTAAAGCAGTACTCTGGGGTGAAATTTCTGTGTAGAAAAGAGAGGTTCAAGTTTAGAATTTGAAAGTGATTCCCACAATTACTTTAGACTTATCACTGAAAGGGCTCTAAAGAAATATGTTTACAATTTAGGGGATTTTGGAACTGGTTTCGTTCACTTTTAATGTGTATCTTCTGATTAGTAGTTGGACTTCTGTGTTTTAACATTATTGTGAAAGTTTTTCCCCCTGAAAAATGAGACTCTCTTTCTGCTTGAGGAAATATGTGATTTACTTCAGTTTTGAGCTTCAGGGCCAGTGCCTAATTTTCTTTTTATCACATTCTTAGTTCCATAGTAAGCAATTTCCTTTGGCTTCACTGAACTGAAATTCTTTGGATATCGTAATTATAAACTATACATTATGACTTCCTACATTTATTTCTAAAGAGAGGGATTATAGCATGTAGTTTTAGACTGCCTTTATTTTATTGTCTGTGAGTTTATTAATGTTTGCGTATGTAGAGTCTTCAGCTGATAGACTATCAACTGAAAAAGAGCCCAACTTTATATATATATACTGGAATTCAAAGGCATAGCATAAAGTTGCCAAAATAAAATTGCTAGCACACCTTAATCACATTTTTATTACCTCATACTTCACTCTAAGAAACATATTTTCAACCAAGTTTTATATGAAACAGATCAAAGCATCTCATAGCTCTGCAAAAACTCATAAATTGGGTGCAAATTATCCTATAGCAATTCAGAAGTCCATTTTGCTTCTAAGCATTGTGCTAAATTGTTTCTTCTTTCACTAACAGACTGAACTAATAAATAATGGGTTGTGTTTGTGGGCAGAGGTGCAATATTTTCATTCTGCAGTGCCATCAGCCTGTCCATAGATTGACTGCAACTATGAAAATTCTTCACTGGGAAGACCCTTCATGACTGCTTTTTCGAGTTTGAGTCTGCAGGTCGTGCTGCATAAAAGCCCTGCATCCATATCCCACAATCCAACCTACTCTTTATTATTTCCTACTCTTCAGAAAAGTGGCACATGCACAAAACTGTTACCCCCAGACAAGGGAATCCTTTAATACAGCAGGCAAAACCATCCCATGGATTCTTCATAATCCCTAGCCCTGATCTTCAGAAGAAGCAGAGAGCTGGGATTCTGATGCAGTTCACAATGCCTCAGTGATGCCATTTCAGCTCCTCAGGGATGGAGGGCACAGAGGACACCTGGTCCCGGAGAGAGTTAGTGCACACTTTACACCGTCCCATTCACTTTGTGGTTTGCACTGTTTGGGCTTTGGCTCACAACTTTTACACGTCTAAAGTTCGAGACATTTGTCCCAGAGTCCTTTTACAGTCAGCAGAAGAAAAATATGCAAATCATATGGACAGTTCAGCTGGTCTGTCGTGGAAACCTGCTTCCAGAGATGGAAAATCGGCTCTAACGCCCGTCTTCCTTCTCTTTTCATCTTTTGTTTCGCTCCCCAGGCAAGAAGTGGTCTTTCCTACCCAGGTTTGCATCCTCCTTTAGTCCAGCCTGCATGCCAGTCTTTCTGCAGGTGCTGTGCTTGCATTAGCTGTCATCTGCCTATTTTTGGGGGGACCCAGCATGAACACGGGAGGGGTTTCAGGAGCCCACAGAGGCGATGTTCTAGGTCTGAGAACTAGTTTACCCTGTAAGTGGCAGGGGAACATTATTCTTCAGGCTCTACCTGTCTTTGGACAAGACATAAAAGTGCATTTTCAAAGGTACTCAGATGCAAAATGGAAGGACTGTTCACTCAAATGAGTCTAGAGTAAAATGACAGTGAGCATTATTTAAATTGTCCATGTTGTTTAACTGAGGCACAATGACCGTGGAGTGAAGTCACCGCAGACTTCTTCAGTTCATCCACATTACTTTTCCATCTGGCAAGGATATTTATAAATTCCTGGATTTATACTGCTCTGGAGGGTATTCTGAGTAATGTCCCCTTTTCACTACAAAAGTGGCTGTGTTTCACTGATAATTTACATTTCCATTAGCAAAGCGTGTTAGGCCTTAACTCTTCTTTTCCATATACCCCTCAAAATGGCTACTGGAGTCAAGGGGTGCTGAACACAGAAAAAAGGCAGAATTTAGTCAATATTTGCAAAGCACTTTGGAGTACTTGAGCATGAAAAACATCACATTGGGTAAATATTAGTTTCATTCTGAGTTAAATCCTGAAATATGTACTTCAAATGTTCATAATTTCTGAGCTGAGGCAGATATGTGCATATGAAAAGATTTTATTTGGACTAAGTTTGCTTGCTTACCAGTTGATCCTAAATGAAATTAAGACTTTCTGTTTGTTTGTTCTGCTTGGCTGAGGGGAAAAAAAAGCAACAGCTCTTCCTACCTCTGGTTTTCTTGTTTTGTGTCTGAAAAGTGCAGGCCAGCACAGGAAACAAAATAAAATTTGAGGTTTTTGATAGTAAAGAAGGACCAAATGTCCCATAATTTGATATTTAATAACACAGAACTGCCTTTTAAGACCTGTTGTTGTTGTTGTTGTGTAAGCCAGCTGTAAGCCTGACTGCTTTCATCTACGCTTTTCTAGGAACTGGTTCATCTCAGTAGTTGGCCTGTATCATAGCAATGCCCAGTGGTGACATTACACACTGGAGAGGGCTGTATTTATGTAGTTTTTATTATGTAAAACTTGCAGATTAAGTTGAAGTTGAGGCTGTAGTAGCCATCGCTGGAAAAGTGATGTATATTTTTCCTTAGACCACTGATTAAAGAGCAAAAGAATATATTTGTGTTTTGCTATCAGAAAAAAA
>VZTA01023431.1:1825-20668 GCA_013398855.1 Mohoua ochrocephala | reverse complement strand
GAGGCCGAACACTGGCGGCTCTGTCCGCTGCCGCTGACCCGCGGCCATGACCAATGCGGGGATCTCCGGCTCTGCCGCGGCCCCACGGCACAGCACCCGCAGCTGCTCCCGCCTCTGAGCAGCCGCTGCCTAGGAAAACCCTTCTTCCCTTTTTTCGTGAAATCCCTGCCTTTTCCACATGGCGAAGGGACAAGACACCCCGCAGGGAGGAGATGGATTTATTAAATATTTGGCGGATGACAGAACATGGCTCCCTGCTCACAGGCTGCTGCTGGAAACCTTCCCCGTGCTTACGGCATCGGCTCCGGCGCGGCTTCGCCAGCCGCTCCCGGGGACGATCCCGCTCCCGGGGACGATCCCGCTCCCGGGGACGATCCCGCTCGCTCCCGCAGTCCCCTGGGCCTGCAGGAACGGGGAATGGCACCGGAGCTCGGCGTGCCCCCAGGGACAGCCCGGCTGCCGGGGCTCGGGGCGCCAGGAGCGGCCAAGGCCGCGCTGTCCTTGTGCGTGTCACCCACCCCGTTCCCTGCCCCGTGGCAATCGGGATGTTCCTCTCCTGGCTCTGCCCCGGGACTGCCCATGGGGAAACGCTTTCAGGTGCATTTTCCTGCGGGTGGGTTCTGCCCCAGGGAATTGCAAATGGCAATCCCGACCCGATCCTCTGCCCCGGGCTGTGTTCAGCCCAGGGGGCGATTAAAAAGGGGGTTAATTACAGGTCAATCAGCGTGAGGCACCGGGGCCCCGCTGGGGACTGGGCCCGGCTGTCCCCTGGAGAACCGGGACGGCCTGGGCGAGGGAGAGGGGCCGCTCCCGGTGCTCCCAGGGCGGTTGGGTCAGCGCTGGGGAGGGAATTGCAGCCACAGACAGAGCAGCTTTCCCCGGCAGCCTCCGGGACGCGTCTGGGGGTCCGGGCAAGGAGTGGGGGAGCAGATGGGGAGCAGCCAGACCCTGGCTCAGTGCCCACGGCCCCGGGACCCCGCACACGCTGGAGCAGGAGCCGGGCTGGGACCCTCCCCCGGGGCTGGGACCCTCCCCCGGGGCTGGGACCCTCCCCCGGGGCTGAGGCGATTATCCCGAAGGCACAGGACGGTTCGGGTTCGGAGCTCAGTGCAGGGAGGTTGGGTGCTGGGTGTGTTTCCCCGACCCAGCATCCCAGCATGGCACTGGCGGAGGCGCTCGGTGTTACTGGGGTAACTCTGGGCATCCTGCCTGCTGCAGGGACCCCTTCGACGGCCCCAGCACAGCTCAGAGCAATGCGAGGGCTTGTCCTTGGTGCTTCCGGGGCTCAGTTTGTATCCCAGGCCCCACCTGAGCCCACCCTGCCCTACCCCAGGGACACTGGGACCAGCAGGGTCTGGGGACCAGCACTGACCTCCCTACGTGACACCCTTGGCTGCGGTGTCACAACAGCCTTCCCTGGGCACCCCTAATCCTGCTCTCCTCGGCGGCAGGGGAGGCCCTGCAGGATCCTTCCCATCCCCTCCAAGCGATGGATCTCGCCAGGTTTCCCTGGGCACAAGGCCTGGGTGCCCCAGCTCTGCCGGGTGCCACCGTCCCTGTCCCGGCAGTGCCACTGTCCCTGCCCCAGCAGTGCCACCGCCCTGTCCCGGCAGTGCCACCATCCCTGCCCCGGCAGTGCCACCACCCTGTCCCGGCAGTGCCACCGTCCCTGCCCCAGCAGTGCCACCGTCCCTGTCCCGGCAGTGCCACCGTCCCTGTCCCGGCAGTGCCACCACCCTGTCCCAGCAGTGCCACCGTCCCTGCCCCGGCAGTGCCACCGGCTCTGGCGCCGGCCCCAGCAGGGCTTGGCTGGAGACCCCCAGCCTCCCACCTACAGGAGGTGCTGGGAGACCCCCGGCCCCTCTCAGCTCCACCTGGGGGGAAAGACCCCGACCCCTGCACAGCGGTGACACCCCCAGCTCCTGACGGCCGCCACCCCTGCCGGGCCGGCGGGAACACGTCCCCATTTCCCGTGCTTGGACCCACGCTGCAGCCCAAGATGCTGCACGGCTGAATGCAGCAAATTCAGCTGAAAACCTACATGAAGTTGTTCCTGTCCCTGTCCCCATCTCCCCATCCTCGTCCCCATCTCCATCCCTCTCCCCATCTCTGTCCTTGTCCCTCTCCCCACCCCTGTCCTGGTCCCCATCCCCATTCCTCTCCTTGTCCCCATCCCTGTCCCCCCTGGCTGGCTGAAGCCGCTGCTTCGCTCCAGGTTCCATCGCTCCCCTTCCCTCCTCGGCAGCTCGTTCCCAACATTTACATGGAGCCGGACCTGTGGCCACCAGGGTGTTTATTGTCCCCGTCCCGCGGCCGGGGGGACCCGGTGAGCGCGTTCCCGGGGCCGGGGGGTGCGGGGAGGGGCAGAGCCGGGGGTGCTCGCAGGGTTCCTCTCTCCCTTCACCCATCGCCCTCCATAAATATTCATGGTGCATCGGGGCCCTTCCACAGAAACAGCGTTCCCGGGAAAGGGCTGCTGGAACCGCCCGTGCCTGGGCCTGGTGGCCGCGTGTCGGGAGCGGTGACAGAGCCCGGTGCGGGTCAGGGGCAGCTGCCATCCCCCGCTCCCTTATTTCCCTGATTTCCACCAAAACTGAACCCAGCTCCTGACGCCGATGCTCCTCTGGGCCTGGCCGTGCTCCTCCCTCAGCTCCCTGCTCGGGTTCGACGAGCAGGGCCGGCAATGCCGGGGCTCGGTGGCCCATCACGGCCCTGTCACTGCACCCCACCGTGTCCCCGGGAGGACAGGCCCTCACACCTGGCTCCAGGTGGGTTTGGAAAGGCTGAGTCCCCTTCGTGCCGCGCAGGAGGGACCCTGGGAGGGCCTGCAGCCCTCGTTCCATGCACAGGGAGGGACAGAAGCCGGGAGGGACCAGCGTGGGGGGTGACAGTGGCGCTGTTCGGGAGGAGACTGGAATGGAGCAGCACACGGAGCGGGAACAGCCACCAGCAGTTTCCTTTCAGGTTTTTTTTTTGTTTTTGAAGCCTCCCGTGACTCGCTGAGCCGGTGGGACATGGTCTGGTCACCGATAGGAAACACACCGAGGGTGCATGCAATGGCCTGAGGGGCAGTGCCCGCGGAGAGTCCTCTGGGTGTCTCGGCAGAGCTCCCCAGGTGGCTTCGGGAGAGCTGCGGTGGCAGCAGGTGGTGGAGATCGGTCACAGTTGCACGATGGTGATGGATGGGCTGGAACCGCCTCTTCCGAAGGGAGACGTCCCTCGATCGCAAGCGCAGCCTCGGAGCCTGCGGCACCAGAACCCCGAGAGGAACCTCAGGAGGAACCTCGGGAGGAACCCCTGAGAGGAGCCCCCGAGAGGAGCCCCCGAGAGGAACCCCCATCAGGAACCTCTGTGAGGAGCTCCTGAGAAGAACCCCGTAAGGAACCCCCATGAGGAACCCCCGTGAGGAGCCCCCGTGAGGAACCTCTGTGAGGAGCTCCCGTGAGGAACCCCCATCAGGAACCCCCATCAGGAACCCCTGTCAGGACCCCCAGAGCCCCTGCCTGGCCCCAGAGCCACGAGTGCTGGGACCGGGAAAGGGGCTCAGGGGGGACCTTGTGGCTCTGCACAAGTCCCTGACAGGAGGGGGCAGCCGGGGGGGGGTCGGGCTCTGCTCCCAGGGAACAGGGACAGGACAAGGGGAAACGGCCTCAGGCTGGGCCAGGGCAGGCTCAGGTTGGATATTGGGAACAATTCCTGCCTGGAAAGGGCTGTCTAGCCCTGGTACAGCTGCCCGGGGCAGGGGTGGATCCCCCATCCCTGGAGGGGTTTCAAAGCCCCGTGGATGTGGCACCTGGGGACGTGGGGCAGTGGTGGCCCTGGTGGGTGACTGGACTCGAAGGGCTCCGAGGGCTTTTCCAGCCTCAGTGACTCCAGGATTCCACGACCCCTGAGCCCTCTGGCTGGGGCTCTGCACCCCTGGGGCCATCCCTGGCAAGCTCAGACTGGACCCGAGGTGTGGCACCCACCGGAGTGTCCCGCTGAGCCCAGAGCCTCCCCTCGGGCCCCAGGGAGCCGGGAAACACCAACTCCTGTGGCCACGGCAGGTCCCAGGCCGTGCGGGGACCCAGGTGGCTCTGCAAGCCGAGGTGAGGTCGGGGCTGGGGATTTTACCCCCAAACCAGCCAGGACCTGCTGACTGAAAGCCTCTGACGATGCTGCCCAGCTCCCCCCATCACTGGTGGGTGGCCGGAGCCAATGGGTGGCCGGAGCCACTGGCTTGGCCTGGCTGGACACCACCACCACCCCAGAAAGCTCAGGAGCACCCACCTGGTCCTGGCACCACACATGGGACTGGGAGGAACTTGAGGAGTCACAGAATCACCGAGGTTAGGAAAGACCTCCAAGGTCATCGAGTCCCATCCCCACCGTGTCCCCAGCCCAGGGCACTGAGTGCCACCTCCAGGGGTGGGGACTCCAAACCTCCCTGGGCAGCCCCTGCCAAGGCCTGAGCACCCTTTCCATGGGGAAATTCTCCCTGTTGGAAGAGCCACCACAGTTTAAAGGATTAATTTTGCTTTTCTTTTGTCTTTTCCCCTTCTCTCCGTAGGACCAAGAAGCCTGACTGGTTCCTGTCTCTCGTTTTCTCAGTGGCCTCTCATTTAGTGCTCAGCAGCTGCTCCTTGGTGGTGTTGGAGGCCCCGCTGGGCTCTGGGGGGGAATTGGGGCTCCCCCTGTGCAGATGAGCACTGAGGGGTGGCAGGGACCCCCACATCCCTTTGTCAGAGCTGGGAGGGTGTCAGGGATGTGAGGAAAAGCCTCACACCGTGGCACCACCGGCTGCCCGCGCTGGCTCCCTCTCCAACGCTGCAATTTCACTCCTCCTTGAGTTACCAGATTGTTTCCCAGATGAGGCAGGACTTGAATTTCTAATGTAAAAACTGTCAGAAAGGCTCCCGAGCCCCTCCGGGCTTCTCTCCTTCCGCTGCTGAAGCGGCCGGGAGGTGGGAAGGGCAAATCCCCTTTTTCCTCCTTTGCCAGGGGCCTGCAGAGGACCCTTGGTGGGGGCTGGTGCTGGGTTTGCCCCCCAGAATCGTGGTTTGGAGCCACCCCTGATTCTCCTGGCCCGGGACCACCATGGGCCGGGCTCAGCTAGAGAGGAAAGACTTTCTCCTGCCGGTCCCTGCGGTCACCCGGGCTCGGGGTGAGGGAGCAGGTCCCCGAGCAGGGTCCCTCCCGTCCCCATCCCTTCCTGGCCCAGCCTGGGTGCGTCCCTGGCAGGTTGCTCTGCCCAGAGAGCCCTCCTTCCCACTGGGAATGGGCAGTGATGGGCATTATGGCAAACATCCAGAGAGAGAGGAAACCCGACCTCCTCCCAGCTTTTCAGGTGGGGCAGATAAGGATCTCCCTGGAGACTCTGCCCGGCTCCAGCTCCTGCCCTCCCGCTCTCGGCTCCACCTGTTTGTCTGTCCATCTGTTGTGCCTTGTTATAACTCAGAGCCCCGGCTTTTTGGGGGGCAGGCGTTGTATTTTTGGTCTGTCTGGACAGTGTCCAGCGCCCACGGGCTCCTGTTTCACAGCTGAGGCCTCTCCTTACACAAGTGACAATAAAATGGGAGATAAGGCTGCTCTCGCTGGAGGTGACGGTGTTTTCCCACTCTGGGGAGAGCTCAGAGCCCCTCCCAGGGCCTGAAGGGGCTCCAGGAGAGCTGGAGAGGGACTGGGGACAAGGCCTGGAGGGACAGGACACAGGGAATGGCTCCCCAGTGCCAGAGGGCAGGGCTGGATGGGATATTGGGCAGGAATTGTTCCCTGGGAGGGTGGGGAGGCCCTGGCACAGGGTGCCCAGAGCAGCTGGGGCTGCCCCTGGATCCCTGGCAGTGCCCAAGTCCAGGCTGGGCATTGGGGCTGGGAGCAGCCTGGGACAGTGGGAGGGGTCCCTGCCCATGGCAGGGGTGGGATGAGAGGAGCTTTAAGGCCTTTTCCCACCCAACCCATTCCATAACTCTATGGAAAAACCTTTTGAGCACTGCGAGGGATGGGCAGCTGGGGACCTTCCCGGTGCAGGAACGGGACAAGAGCAGGAGGTGCCAGGAGCCCCAGGAGCTGCTGGAGATGGGACACGTGTCCCTGCTTACCTGAGTCGCTGTCCAGCCTGCGGCCCTCTCCTAACCTGCAAGGCAGGGAAGCGCAGGTCAGCACGGGGAGCGTCTCATTTCCCCCCCAGTGAAGGATCTGCCCCCACCTCCCAACAGGAATCCCCCAGGACTGCACAGCTGCACACTCACAGCGAGTGCTCTGAACGCCCGGGCAGGTGGAGAAGTGCTCCCAATCCCCAAAGCCCAGAAATCACGGCATGGCCAGGGGGGGATTGCCCAGAGCAAGCTCTCAGGACAGGGCCAGCTCCACAGGCTGCTCAGGGCCTTCTCCCGTGGGGTCTGAGGGTCCCCAAGGGTGGACATCCCACAGCCTCTTGGGCCAACCTGGGCTGGACCAGCCTCGGGGTAAAAAGGCATTTTTTATGTCCAAGCAGGATTTCCTTTATCCTGGCACGTGTCCCTTGTCCCTTGTCTTCTCCCCAGGCACCACGGAGGAGATTCTGCCTCAGTTTCCTTCGGTCTCTCCCGGGAGCTGTTGGCATCCATCGCTTTGATCCCGGTGCCCTCAGCCTCTCCAAGTGTCACCTTCGTCACTGCCGTGGTCCTTCCCCGTCCCTCGTGTCCTGGGGAGCTCCGCTGCCCCCAGTCCTCCAGGAGCGTCCCCTTGTCACCAGCAGTGCTGTGCCAGGATCCGCTGGCCCTTGCTGCCGCGGGGTCACCTCGGTGTCCCCAGCCTCGGGCTGTCCCTGCCAGGCCTTTGGGGGGTGGCCTCCGGCCTGCCCCGGCACCTGGGCTTGTTCCCAGGACTGGGCACTTCCCTTGCTGAGCTGCAGGAGCTTCTCACAGGGCACTTCTCCGGCCTGGCGAGGTCCCAGGGCCACGGCCACCGCTCCCGGCTCGGTGTCCCTGCACCCCTGCCGAGGACAGCCCTCGGGAACGGGGGGTGCAGGACCCCGCTTCTGGCCAGGCTGGGCAGCTGCATTCCATGGAATCATGGAATGGTTCTGGTGGGAAGGGACCTCAGAGCCCACCCAGTGCCACCCCTGCCATGGGCAGGGACACCTCCCACTGTCCCAGGCTGCTCCCAGCCCCAATGTCCAGCCTGGCCTTGGGCACTGCCAGGGATCCAGGGGCAGCCACAGCTGCTCTGGGCACCCTGTGCCAGGGCTGGAATCCCATTCCAAACTGGATATTTTTGCCCAGGAAATGGAATGGATCAGAAAACTCTGCATTTCCAGCAGTTTGAGCAGAACCTGGGTCTTTAGTCCCTCACCCAGTGGTTTCAGGGCTATAAAATCCAAATGCTCATTACAGGAAGGGACAAGGACATGGAGAGGCTCAGGTGATGCTGTCCTGGGTTCACCTCCGGGCCACCACGGGGAACCCAAGAGGCAGCAGGACCTCGCAATCAGGGGTGGCAGGGCAGCCCTGGCAGAGGTGTTGTCCCAGCTGGAATTACCCCTGGCAGAGCTGGTATCCCAGCTGGCACTGCCCCTGGCAGAGGTGGTGTCCCGGCTGTCCCAGCCCTGGCAGAGGTGGTGTCCCGGCTGGCATTGCCCCTGGCAGAGGTGGTGTCCCAGCCCTGGCAGAGCCGGTGTCCCAGCTGGTGTTACCCCTGGCAGAGGTGGTGTCCTGGCTGTCCCAGCCCTGGCAGAGCTGCTGTCCCAGCTGGCACTGCCCCTGGCAGAGGTGGTGTCCCGGCTGTCCCAGCCCTGGCAGAGGTGGTGTCCCAGCCCTGCAGAGGTGCTGTCCCATCTGGCACTGCCCCTGGCAGAGGTGAGCGTGTGGACACCACCCCAGGCTCCAGGGGGGAACGGTGACAGGAGCACCGAGGCTGAGCTGCCGTGGGTGTCACCCAGCAGGACTGCACGGACCAGGCTCTGCCCACTCCCAGCTCTGCTCTCTGGAGCCTGGAGACCTCGGGGACGTCTCTGGAGATGCTGCCTTGTGATCCCAACCACGAAGGATGCAGCTGACTGCGAAACCTCCCGGATGATTTCATCCCCCCAAAGCCACCCCTGCCCATCGAAGGTCAGCCTCTCCAGCAGGGAGGGCAGTGCTGGGGTTGATTGATTGGGACACAAGGAAATAGGAAATAACTCCATAGAGAAGCTTGTGAGGAAGCCCAAGGACGATGTCGTCCCTAGGAGTGGCTTTAAGCCAAAGAAGGTCGATTTGGGTGGGATTTTGGGAAGGAATTGTTCCCTGGGAGGGTGGGCAGGCCCTGGCACAGGGTGCCCAGAGCAGCTGGGGCTGCCCCTGGATCCCTGGCAGTGCCCAAGGTCAGGCTGGACATTGGGGCTGGGAGCAGCCTGGGACAGTGGGAGGTGTCCCTGCCCATGGCAGGGGTGGCACTGGATGAGTTTGAGGTCCCTCCCCACCCAAACCATTCCAGGCCGATTCTCTGAACCCGTGGCAGTGGGGTCCCTGTGAGTTCCAGCCTCTCCCTTGCCCGTGGGGGTGCAGGAGCTGGGGAGCACCCGAGCTCTCGTTCATTCCCGATGGGAGCGCGCTGTGGGGCCGGGGCTGCTCCCGAGGGTGAGTGTGGGGCAGGGGGAGCTCGCTCTGGACATGGGGCCAGGCCCCCCACACCCGGAGCCTCCTGGCCACGGGTCCCTGTCCCCAACCTGGGCTTTGCCCATCCCTGGTGTTCCCACACCCAGAGCCCCCTCGCACGGGGCCGGAGCAGCTCCCCCCAGCCCACGCCGCGGGGCTGCGCTTCCACATTGACCGTTCCTCGATTTCCCTGCCAGACGTTTACCTCACCGGCCCTGGGACTGCAAGAAACCGCTTTTTCCCTGGCAGGGATAATATTTACATTCCACACGGAGGCTTTTGGACCCAGCTCTGCTCTTGGACACGTCTGGGCCGTCCCTTCCCGGCTTCGTGCTGCCGCGATGAGTAACGGGGAGAGTTTGTGCTCCATCTCCGCTCCCATACATCACACCCCAGCGCCTCTGAGCCCCCTGTCCCTGTTTCCCATGCAAGACACAATGCATATTTGGAAAAAGCCACGCGGGTCATCTGGTAAGCATCTCAAATATTCCAGCCACGAGGAATGTTCTGGGGCAAAGAGGGTCCTGTGACTTGGAGCCAGGGCGATTCTGCCTTTGGAAACCCCTGTTTTAGCCCAAATCAAACTTCCCGCGCTCCTTCCCGCCCAGTTCAAATACTGGTGGGCAAAGGAGCAGAGCGTTCCCAAACACCTGGATGCTCTGCAGGACTCGGTGGATGGGAAGGCTCAGGAAAATGAGCTCCTCTGGGAGCAACGCTGCAGCAGCTGGGCCAGCAGGAAACGCGTGCGTAACAAAACCAGGCTCAGAGTCCCGGTCTCTCGATGCTGGAGTTGGGTTTGGCTCGAGCGAGACAAATGCCGGGGCTGATTCACACCCGGCCAAGGCTGCTCCTCGTGTTTGGGTTTGAAACATCGAAAGCAGAAGCCAAGAGGGCCCTGGGCGAGGTCCTGCCCCTGGGAGGGTCCGGGAGGAGCTTCCTGGTGGCTCCTGGAACGTGAGGTGAGGAGCAGATCCTGAAATCCCCTCCCTCATGCTGCCCTGAAAATCCTGAGGCCATGAGGATCCCTTCCAGCTCTGGGATAGCTCCAGTGGAATGTGCCATGGATTGGTCAGCACGGAGAGAGAGCCTGGCAGGAGACCAGGGACACGGGGACGAAAGGGACCTCTTGTGACACTGATGGTGCTGCCTGTGTGGGATCTCCATCAGCACAGGGACACTTGTCCAGCCACGGTCACCGTGGGATCCCCATGGGCACAGGGACACTTGTCCAGCCAAGGTCACGGTGGGCAGGGGCTGACAGTCCCAGGTGACAGTGCCACCGCTCAGGGACTTCCCTGGTGACTGCCCCGCTCTGGGTTTGTCTGATCCATCCCTCTGAGCTGGATTTCCTGCAGCACCTGGAGCAGCTCCTCCTCCTCCTCTCACACATCTCCATGTGTGACCTTTGCTGGAAGAAAACCATCCCTGGAAGCCGAGCACAGGATGGGGCTGTGGCTGTGACATCAGCCCGTGGTGGATGTTGGGGACAGTGACTGGGGCTGGGAGGTGACATCTGCCAGGGCACAGCCACAGCACCAGCGAGGGGGCTGCTCCACCAGAGCCACCTGCACCCGGAGCCACCTGCACCCGGAGATATCCACCTGCACCCAGAGCCATCCACCTGATCCAGAGATATCCACCTGCACCCAGAGCCGTCCACCTGATCCAGAGATATCCACCTGCACCCAGGGCTATCCCCCTGATCCAGAGATCTCCACCTGATCCAGAGCCAGCCACCTGATCCAGAGATCTCCACCTGATCCAGAGCCATCCACCTGCACCCAGAGATCTCCACCTGATCCACAGATATCCACCTGATCCAGAGCCATCCACCTGCACCCAGAGCCATCCACCTGATCCAGAGACATCCACCTGATCCAGAGATCTCCACCCGATCCAGAGCCATCCCCCTGCACCCAGAGATCTCCACCTGCACCCAGGGCCATCCTCCTTCACCCAGGACCATCCACCTGCACCCAGGGCCCTCCCCCTGCACCCAGAGGCCCTCGTGGGGCTCCAAAGGGAGCCAGTGAACCCGCAGAGGAGTGAGTCAGAAAAGGCTGCAGAGCTCTCAGCCAGGTTTGTTCCCTCACCTCGGTCCTTCCCATTCTGCAGCTTCTCTGTTTCTTCTTCATCTTCTTCCTCTGCTTCAGAAAAAAAAAGAAAGAGAAAAAGCAGACATGAGACAGGTGGGTGAGGGAAGAGAGGCAATCATGGAATTGTTGGGGTTGGAAAATCCCTCGGAGCCCATCGAGCCCAGTTGTTCCCCCAGCACTGCCCAGGCCACCACTGATCCATGTCTCCAGGTGCCACCTCCACGTGGCTGTTAAACCCCTCCAGGGATGGGGACTCCATCGCCTCCCCGGGCTGCCCCTGCCAATGCCTGACCACCCTTCCCAGGAAGGAATCCTTCCTGAATTTCACCTGTTTGCTGGTGAGAGCTGTGGGTTTGCTCTGTTTAACCCGGGCTAAGCCGGGTGGGTTTATGGCGGGGTATTTACAGGGCAGAGTGGGAGCAGAAGGTCACATTCCTCTGCAGGTGGTAGCTCTTATCTCATTTCAACACTTCACTGAGACCTGTGCAAACAGCTGATGATTATCCCGAGGGTGGTGTGGCCTCCTGCAGGTGGTGGGAGAGCAAAGAGAGGCAGAAACCACCCAGCGAAAGGCAAGGCTGGAGAACTGGGGGTGTTTGGGGTGGATCTGACCAGAGGGGCCCTTGCAGACACGGCCTTTGTGGCTTTGAGAGCAGGACGGTGACACACGGGGGTCACACAGCTCCTGCCCTGTCAGCAATGGCCCCAGTGGGTCCTTAAAGAGAGCTGAGGAGATCAGGGACACCACCAGACACCTTTGGAATAACCAGGATTGGAGCTCAGCGCTGGGTCTGGAACAGGCAGCTCTGCCTCGGTTCCCTGCAGCCCAGCACCCTCCTCAAGCACGTCCTTTGGAGCTCAGACAGAGTGAAAATGGGATCAGCACTCCCTCAGCAGCACTGGGAGCACGAGAGTGTGGTGTGGATGTGACACCTGGGGACAGGGGTCGGTGCTGGCCTTGGCAGTGCTGGGGATGGTTGAACTCGGTGGTCTTGGGGATCTTTTTCAACCTCAGTGATTCTGTGATTCTGTGACTCCACGGCTCTGTCACAGACTCATGGAATACCCTGAGCTGGAATGACCCACAGGGACCATGGAGTCCAACTCATGTCCCTGCAGAGACCCCCAACACCCCCACCCCGGGCATCCCTGGGAGCGCTGTCCAAACGCTCCTGGAGCTCTGGCAGCCTCGGGGCCGTGCCCATTCCCTGGGGAGCCTGGGCAGTGCCCAGCACCCTCTGGGGACAGAACCTTTCCCTGATCTCCACCCAACCCTCCCCAGACATCATCGCAGAGAAGGTGGATGGGGCCATCAGAGCACCCTGGGCACCCCGTGAGGACGGGGTGACGCCGCTCTGTGTTTCCCTTCCCGGGGACTGTGTTCTCCCGGCCGGTGCAGAGGCTGGGCAGGGTGGGAGGCGCAGCCCCGGTGGATCCAGGCCCTCCCCACGCCCCTCCCGCGGCTGCAGGGGGAGCCGGGGCGGGAGGAGGTGTCTGTTCCCACAGCTCCCCTTGGGACACGACGTGTGAAATCCCGCTGGCTCCCATCAGCTGAGGATAACTCATGCTTTTCCTAATTTACACAAACGACACCATTTCAGACACTTCCAGGGGAGCCTTCCTCGGTCTCTGCATCTCCTCGAGCAGCAGCCTGTCAGCAACTCCATTTTCATTTCATTCTCACTCCCTGGTGATCCACACGGCTTTGCAGATCCCTGACACGGCTGGTGGCCAGGAACGGGACCTGAGGGAAGGGCTGGAGCTGGGCCGGGGAGGTTGGGATGGATTTTAGGGAAAGGTTCTGTCCCCAGAGGGTGCTGGCACTGCCCAGGCTCCCCAGGGAATGGGCACGGCCCCGAGGCTGCCAGAGCTCCAGGAGCGTTGGGACAGCGCTGCCAGGGATGCCCAGGGTGGGGGTGTTGGGGTGTCTGTGCAGGGCCAGGGGCTGGATTCCATGATCCTTTTAGGTCTGACTCGGGTTGTTCCACAATTCCATGATTCCACAACACTTGCTCTGCTCTGGAAAGCAGAAATGAACGAGTGCAGGCTCTGGGCAGAGGTTTGCTCTCCGTGTTTGAGCCTCGGGGGCAGAGCTGAGGTGATTTATGGGGGAGCTGGCGGCCCTGCCACGGCCCCGCCGGTGTTGTGTCATCCGTGGACGACTTTATTAACTCCCAGCTGCCTCTGCCGCCAGGACTCGGGGCTGGCAGGGGGGGATTTACTGCTGGGCAGTAAAACACCCACCCCGTTCATCCCTGAGAGGCTCCATTGCAGCCCAGCCCCGCGGGCCCTGCCACCGAGGGAGGGAACTTTATGGGGGATTTTGTGCCACAGCTGCCGGGTCCGGCACGGAACAGGGCCAGGGAGGGTCAGCACAGACTCGGGACACTTCCCTTCCTCCTCAGCAGCAAGGGCAGCCCAGAATCACAATCACAGGATCCTTCACGCTGCAAAACAGCATCGAGTCCAACCTGTGCCTGGTCCCCTCCTTGTCCCCAGCCCAGAGCACTGAGTGCCACATCCAGGCCTTCCTGGGACACCTCCAGGGATGGGGACTCCACCCTGGACAGCCCCTTCCAGGGGCTGACCAGCCTTTCCAGGAGCAAATCCTTCCTGAGGACAGGCTGCTGGGGCACCGAGTGGTCACAGCCCTGTTGCTGCCGAGGCTCGAGGGCCACAGGACACTTCCCCGGGTGAGGCAGGACCTGCTCCGGCCCCAGCGGGGCGTTCAGCTCCCCTGGCACAGGGAAGAGGCACAGAGGGAATAATTATCTGAGTTCCACATCACTGTTTAACAACAAGGGGTGAAATCGGCCTCCTGTGCATTTCTGGATACATGATTGCATCATCTGGTGCCGAGTCACGGCAGAGGGTCTCACCTGCTGCCCAGGACTGAGCAGGAATCTGGGGACACTCACCCCAAAACCCTGCTCTGGCTTGTGGCTGTGTCACTAAGGAGCTCTGGCCTCCAGACCGGGGCTGGGAGGAGCCCCTCTCCCAGGAGATGCTCTGGAAAGTGGCCCCATGCTCCACACTGGGAGCAGGAGGGAGGGGATGGGGTTGGCTCTGTGAGTCACCAGCCCGGGCTGTACCCGCAGGTAACGCCCTCCCCGCCAGGGAGGAAACCAACGGGGAGGTGGGGTGAGCTCCCAGCCATACACCCATGGCATCGTGGAAAATGGAATCCCAGATCATCCCCCAGCACTGCCCAGGCCTGTGGTGTTGGCTACAGAAATGATTTTTCCCTGAGAACGTGGACGTACAACCTCACATTGAGCTTTAGCTTTAAACCTTACATTGTATAACCTCACATTGAGCTTTAGCTCTAACAAAAACCAAATCTAAGGACACATCCCCGACCTGGGGCTGCCACTTCTCCTCCTCCCCTGCCCTGAACCAGCTCTTACCCGAGTGCAGCTCCTTCACCAGCGAGGACATGGTGTTGGTGATGGAATCGGCTGCTACCAGCAGGTCGTTGCGGAGGTTCCTCCTCGTACCTGGGGCGGGACAGACACACAGAAGTCAGGGACGGCTGCCCTGGCGCTGCCCAGCGTCCTCGTGTCACCGCGCCCCGCCTCGCCGTCCCCACCCGGGATGGTGCCACCGAAGCAGGAGATGGAGATCCACCCCGGGGCAGCCCAGCTCTGCCCCGCTCCCTGATCCCCCTCGTGGCTCGTGAGGTGCCGCAGGCTCCCCTCTGTGACACGGCAGCAGCAGGGTGGGAACAGCCCCCCGTGCCCGCTGCTCCCGTGGGCAGAGCCCCTCTCAGCATTGCTGAGGCTGGAGAGGGATGAAGGCTGCTGGGATTGTCACCCTCCTGCACGGCTGGAGGAAGGAATCCTCTTCCTCAGGGTGCCCCGCAGCCGGGGCGCGGCTCTGTGCTGTCCCCAGTGACACCCACCCGCCTGGACACTCCATGGGGAGCCACTGCTGGACAGCACCACCAGTGACCACCAGTGACCCCGTCAGTGACCCCGTCAGTGACCCGGCTACGGCCACGACTGTGCCAGAACAGCACCACCAGTGACCACCAGTGACCCCGTCAGTGACCCCGTCAGTGACCCGGCCATGGCCACGGCTGTGCTGGACAGCACCACCAGTGACCACCAGTGACCCGGCCACGGCCATGGCTGTGCCAGAACAGCACCACCAGTGACCACCAGTGACCCTGTCAGTGACCCGGCCACGGCCACAGCTGTGCCAGAACAGCACCACCAGTGACCCCACCAGTGACCCCATCAGTGACCCGGCCATGGCTGCGGCTGTGCCAGAACAGCACCACCAGTGACCCCGTCAGTGACCCGGCCACGGCAGTGCCGGAACAGCCAGGAGAGCAGGGGACCACAGCTGGCACAGGGATCATCCCACCGGCTGCTGCTGCCACGGGGCTGGGGGAAGGATGATGCTTGTGGCCTCCTGTGGTGCTGGGAAGGCCACGATCCCCTCAGACCGTGGCTGTGGCTGCCCCATCCCTGGAAGGGTTCAAGGTCAGGCTGGACGGGGCTTGGAGCAACTTGGGGTAGCGTCCCCCCCGTGAAACAGCTGGATAATGTTACCAAGCCCACCCAGACATCTCCTGGCTGGGACATTCAATTATATTATTAAGTGAAAAAATCGACATTTTATCCTGTTTCCTGTGCTCTCCACCGGCCTCGGGTTTGCCTGATTTTGTGTGATTAATATGAAATAGCACTAATTGTGCAGATTGCCCTTCCGGAGGGATCATTCCAGGAAAATCATTACGGAGTCTGGTCACCATGTTCTTCTCTTGCAAGAGTTTTTCTGGTCGTTGAATCAGTCCCACCGTGGTTATCAGGAGAGGAACATCCCCCTTTTCTGCTGGCAGCGGTGGTGCCGAGGATTCCCGAGGGACCGTTTTCTTCTCTAAGATGGCCAACAGCAGAATTGATTTTCTCATTAGGTGGTGGCCTCTGTATCCGAGTGTTTCACCCAGAAACCATCAGGGTGTTTCCTTCTAACCCTGTCACAGTTGGTCATCTTCCAAGTGCCACTCTTGGTAATCCTCCACCAAGTGGAAGATCAAGAGATGATCTAAGGAGGAAACTTTTCCAATCTCAAGACTGTAAGACCAAGATTCTCTGGGATTCAGTTCTTTAAAGCTTTCCTGCCTTGGAATTTCCCCCACTAATGGGGCAGCTGGTGGAGGACTCATGCCCTGGGAGGGAAAATGAGCCCTTGGTGTCCCTGCCCTCCCCGAGCTCACAGCAGCGAGAGGTGGAACCATCACGTTTTTAAGCGTCTGGTGGATCTGCAAAAGTTGGCACAAATAATTGAGATGTTTTGTTAAAATAGAATCAGAGTACTGGGGGTGTCTGTGGGCTGGTTTTGGTCCCCGCTGACACAGCGCTGCTGGGAGGAGCCCCCTGCCCAGCCCCGAATGGTTCTCTGCAACACCTGGTTCCTTGCAGCACATATCTGAGATGCTGTCAGGTCTTAAAAACCTGCAGAAACCACGAGTTTTCACTTTGGGCGATCTCAGCAGGTCCTGACGGAGGAGCAGCCCTCAGGGAGAGGCAGCAACGAGCCCCTGATTAATTCCATCAGCCTGAGCAGGAGCCTGAGGAGGACGCTCCGGGCACTGCGCGGGAGGGGTTTGCCTTGTCACAGCTTCTGCACCTCCCTGGGGAAAGACAGATGGACACAGAACAAATGGGGGTGCCCAGGGAAGGCTGGAAAACGAGGAGAGATCCAGCATTTCAATGTCCTGCCCTAATCACGTGTTCCTTGCTCCGAGCAGCAGCGAGACCATTCCCCATCCTCACGCCCTCCTCACGGGCGAAGGGAAAGGGGGAGCGATGAACTGGATCCTGAGGGTGCCCCAGCGCCTGGCCGGGCTCAGGGCGCTGCTGTCCCACGCCTGGGGAGAGAAAGGGATCCTGCACGGGGGCAAGGAGAGACAGCTGCCGGAGGAATCAGCGGAGAGCTCTGGGCTGCACCACCAGGCTTGCTGTGGCGATGAAGAGGAGGCGACCGGACCACCCACAGCAACAGATGGAGCGCTCGCCTCTGGTGCTTGGCGTCCTGCCTCCCTGGGAGCGCCTGCTCTGCTCTCGGCGCCGGCAGCGGGCGGGCACGGGGAGCTCGCTCCTGCCATGGCCTGGGGAGAAGACATCCCCGTCTCCCAGAGGAGCTGCAGGTCTCAGAGGGGCCATCCCGCGGCGTTCCCCGTGCCGAGGCTGCCCCAAATGCCAGCTCAAAGGGCTCACTGGCACCAGTTAAAAGTGCTCACTGGCACCAGTTAAAAGTGCTCACTGGCACCCCTGCTCCTCTGCTGCCGTTTCACAGCCTCTTCCCTCGCCTCCTTCTGGCAGCAGCTCATTTAGGCAAGGGCAAAGAGCATTCCAGATCATTCCAGAAGGATACATCCACCGAGCACTGACAAATACGAACTGTTACCTAAACCCTGTTTGCTTTGGAGATGCAGCATCAGTTCTGGGAGGCTTCTTCCCATGTTTGGTTTGTCTGGAGAAGGGACCTGTCCCCCTGGCAAAGGGATTTGGGCTTCTATTCACAATCTTCCCTCCCTGGAGCGAGAAACCACCTCCATCCCTGTGACTCCACCTGTCAGCTTCTGAGGAAACAAACCACCTGTGCATCAGGTGAGGGCTCTTGGGCCCTGCCCAGGACTGACCACGGCGCGTGGTTCCCAATGGGATTCCCCAGGGAGCACCACGAGGTCCGCAGGGATAATCACAGAAATATTAAGGTTGGAAAAGACCTCCAAGGTCATCGAGTCCAGCCTTTGTTGGTCGCTGCCCGTCCCTTGGCCTCAGGGACAGGAGGATTTTCTGTCCTTTCTCCCACTGGCAGTGAGGAGAACACCAAAGACAGGTGGATGTCCAGCTTCAAGGAGGTGATGGCCAGAAAGAACCTCCACATCTGCCAGAGACTGGGAAGACCAGGCCCTGCTGCTGTTTTGCTCCCAGCACGGCATTCCAGGATTCTCCTGGAGCAATGAAGGATGAAAAGCTCTGGGCCAAGGTGGGCCAACAAGGAGAAAGGAGTGCTGAGACCCCTCGTGTTCTTTCTTGCAGTTCATCCAGCAGGTCTGTAAACACTACAGGTTCGTAAGGTTTAATTCCTGAGTTATTTGTGGGCGTAACTTTCTGGGATGGGAGATCCTTTCCCTGCAGGGAAGATCATCTTCACAGAAATTAACTTCATTAAGTTCAAAAGATTCAAAATGTGCCCCCAAACTTTTTGGTCCAGGGCACAGGAAAGGAGTTTGTAATGATTGCCTTGACATGAGTTCCGTGTGTGCTGTACATGGGATCCCAGAATGGTTCGGGTGGGAAAGGCATTAAAGATCATCCAGTTCCAAAACCTTCAGGGACACCTCCCACTGTCCCAGGCTGCTCCCAGCCCCAATGTCCAGCCTGGCCTTGGGCACTGCCAGGGATCCAGGGGCAGCCACAGCTGCTCTGGGCACCCTGTGCCAGGGCCTGCCCACCCTCCCAGGGAACAATTCCTGCCCAATATCCCACACAAATCTCCCCTTTTCCACTTGGAAGCCATTCCCTGTGTCCTGTCCCTCCATGCCTTGTCCCCAGTCCCTCTCCAGCTCTCCTGGAGCCCCTTTAGGCCCTGCAAGGGGCTCTGAGCTCTCCCCATAGCTCAGTTTTTTCCTTTAGTTCCTCGGATCTGCATCCCACAGGATTTGTCTGCTGAGAAACAGAAACCCAGCCCGGAGCCATCCCAGCCAGCAGCATCTTGGGATCACTGGATCCCAGAATGGTTTGGGTGGGAAGGGACCTCAAAGCCCACCCCATTCCACCCCCTGCCAGGGGCAGGGACACCTCCCACTGTCCCAGGCTGCTCCCAGCCCCAGTGTCCAGCCTGGCCTTGGGCACTGCCAGGGATCCAGGGGCAGCCCCAGCTGCTCTGGGCACCCTGTGCCAGGGCCTGCCCACCCTCCCAGGGAACAATTCCCTCCCAATGTCCTTTCTCCATCCCCGCTCCTCCCCGTGGTGACGCGGCCCCGGGGTGCCCTGCCCTGGTGGTCACCTTGTGTGAAGGCCTCCTGCACGTCGCCCCCGAGTCCCGCGAGGGTGTCCTGGGGTCCGTGCGTGGGCGTGGAGCCGGCCGAGGCCGAGCGGACGGGCACGGGCGGGGGGCGGCCGTGGGTGGGCGAG
>VZTA01023430.1:5589-61672 GCA_013398855.1 Mohoua ochrocephala | reverse complement strand
CTCGAGGGGAAGCTAGCGAGGGTTAGGTGTTTGGTTTTGTCTTGATTCAGTCTGGGTTTTAAAGTAACCATCCAAAATAGGGGGTTTTTTTGGGTAAACCTGGGTGACATCCCTTTCCTCCAGCATGTTTATGCCACCAGACAGTTTGATGTTGCTGGCAAATTTGTTAAACTTGCATTCAATCCCACGGTCCATGCTGCTGGAGAGATCAGGATGCTGTTATGTCTCAGTAGCCTACCCGCACCCTTTAATCTTCATGGTTGGCTTTAAGATATCAAGAAACAAAAGTCCTTATCTTTAGGGTAGGGGATATTCTTTTCCTCCTTGCAATGAGCTGGGATCCTTTAGGCATATTTACTTAATTATGCCTAAGCTGTCTACAATGTAAATTATATGTATTTTAAGAAAGTTAATACAATTTTGTATTGTTAAGAAAGTTTATGCAATTTCATACTATAAAGACTAATTCAATACAGTGGTTAGGGAGCAAGATTTTCCAAACGTGTTAAAACCGGAGAGAAGTTAAAAATATAACATAGTAAATAAACAATGATAATGATGATAATAATAATGTTTTCCCCTAGGAAACTCACACATTAGGACATTTTATCAATGGTATGCCATGTGAAGACAGAATCATCAGCTTACTCTTACATCACCCATGATGCCGAGAAGCTATTTAGAAGGGACACTTTATTCCTATCCTCTGTTTATTCAGCTTTCCTTATCAAAGAGTCATAGCACACAGCTTTCAAAACTCACTGAAGGAGAAGTAATGTTTAGGGAACAGAAGTGGATACAACAGTATAGCTGGCTGAAAAGAGTGCATTTACAAGCTTATTCACTGTCCTGGACAACAAAATAATAAATCATATGCCCAAGAAAAAAGTATGAGCACAGGCACTTAACTAGTAGAAATTGTAAGCAGCTCTCCACTGCTTTTTTGTTTGGCTGGTTTTGTTTTACAATATGTGGTTGGTTTTGTTTTATTTTGTTTGGTTTTTTGCTGGGTTTTTTGTTTGTTGGTTTTTTTTAAATACAGGTAAGTAGATACATTTCATAACTCAAAATACATTGGGTTTGTGAGACTTTTATAATCCTGACTGTGTTAGAGTTGTCAAACTATCTTACCTTCAAATCTTTTCCATTATTTTCCATCATTATTTTCCATTATTATGTATCTAAAACTTTACAAATGTGTCAATATGTGTTCTTTATTTCTTTATTTCCAGTCAATTCTTCTTATAGGATCTCTGCTTCTGGAATTGCTTTTATTTATTTTTTTAAATTTTGTGAAGACTAGCCAGAAGCAAGAATTTGAACCATTTTTAGCACTTTTCATTGCAGGTTTTCTCTCGAATGGGGTAATGGCCTTATTCTCTATTTCCATCCTTCTTGTGCTTCCAGGTAGAAAGGTAAATCAGTGCTGAACAAATGGGAAACAAACAAATAAAAACTGTTGCTTATCGAATTAAAATAGATGTTAAACTCATGTTTCAGGAATATTAAGAAATATAGGCAGAGTTTGCTAAAAATTGTGGGGGGTGAGACGTGTTGACAGGCTTTGTAAAGGACGTACACACTCCTATTGAGGCTCCGAATGCAAAAACCTGGATAGTGCTGGAATTGTGTACAGCAAGACTGTTGGGCTCAATTTTAAGCATTCTCAGCAAGAAATATGCTGGGGACAAAAGTACCATTTTGAGAGGCAATGTCAGTCTCTGAGAGTCTTAAATCTTGTAGTGGTAACATCTGCAGGAAACTACTGTAGGGGCAGACTCCAGCCCTGAATTCCTTTGTGGCACTCATTTATTTGTCACTCCTCTAAATATGTAAGACTTACCCACTATACATATGAGAAGGTAGTTTGTTTTTAGCTAGGACTGTTGATATATATATCCAACAGACCTGTTAATTTCTGGTTTGCCCAGAACTGTGAATATTGGTGTTCCTTTGGGGTTTCTAGGTTGCAGGTTTATCATAAAACCAGATGGCCCTGATGGTATAGTGAGCAGGAGGAAAAGAAGGTTAGCTTTGAAATCTTCCAGGGGAAGCCAAATTAACATCGAATTTCTGCTTATGCAAGGGGAAAACTGTATGCACATCAGGACAGGCACCTTTATCATTCTGTCTTACATGATTTGAGTGAGAAAGGAATTCAGTTAAGTTTCCTGTGACTGAAGGGGTCGCATTAGCACTCTATGTTACTTTTCATAAGCTAAAGTAAAAAATGTATTGTAAGATGACACAATCCGAGGGATGGGTGTAGGATGGGTTAACAACATAAGGAGCAGGGTGAGACATAACTGCTGGTGCCCTGAGGTAAGTTAAGGAAATGAGAATCTGGGAGTCTGGCAACAAGTCAGAACAACAGGCCAGCTCAGTAAACAGCTTGCCTCCCTGCTTAATAAAAACCAATTTGGCAATAGTGAGTGGAGGTCTCTGTGGGAGGGGGGAACCAGCTAGTCAGCTTCAACGTGTCTCTCCAGTGGAAGACACTGTATGCTGTTATGGATGAGGTTATACTCTGAGAGTCAGATATCACCTAGTCTTACACCTACCTAGAGTGTTCTGCTGCTTTATTGAAAATATTCTTTGGTAATTAATCTTTCAAATAATAATTGGGAGGCATAAAAGTTTAGTTAATTTACCACAAGAAATTTTCGTTTCATTTTCTCAGTCTATGGGTAGGGTCTCATGCCTTTAAGTTGAAATATATTCTATGTTTCTGCCGCTTGTTTGCTGGCAGAAAGCTACACTTGCACCGATTACAAGCTCATCTTTTAAGACTTTCTTGAATCATTTGACATTCCCATCATTTTGGCAAGAGCTGGAGTTCAGGATGGGTGGCCTGTAGTTGCCTTATTCACATATAGAAGCACAGAATCTGGGGATGGCCTAGGCTGGAAGGCACCTCCGTCGTTCATCTTGACCCACCACCTGCTGAGAGCAGGGTCTGCTTGAGCAGTTGGCTCAAGGCTATGTCCACTCAAGTGTTTATTAATTCCAAGCATAAAGACTGCATAATGTCCTGGGTGACCTGTCCTAGTGTTTGACCACCCTCATAGTTAAAAAACCCCCCATGAATAAACCAAAATCAAACCAATAAAAACCCCCCTCCCACACAAAGCCAAAACGTAGCAAATTTTCACAGGTTTTTTTTTTTTTTGTTTATTTCAAGAACTGTGACATTGAATTCCTGAAAGAACAATGGAGAAGTAGAAGGAGCTCTGTGGCAAAATTGGAAGAGCATTGCCATTAAAAAGGCTGGTACAATCAGGAAGGAATAAATGGCTATTTCAGAACCTAAATAATAATCTGTCAGGCAGTACAGAATACTGGCTTGAAGAATCGTCTGACTAAAGACTCAGCTCACTGGAAACTGCAGACAAAAAATCGAGAAACATAAACAGTCAAAAAGACCTCAGAATAGAAATGAAATCTGAAATAGAAAGATACATCTCAAATGTACGTGGTGAGATTCTGAAACAATTTGTGCTTTTATTCCAATGTCTTTCAGAAACATGACAATATATACCTGGAACAGTGTGTCCTCGTCTGTTAGACTTTCCTTTAAAAAATAGATTCCTAACGTTTACTTCCTGCCTAACTCACTCTTCTGTTACCAAAAACATCTTGGTGAACAAATTCAGAATGGTTTGCAAATTTTGCACGCATGTGTGTACAAAGGAATGAAAATGTCAAGGTACTTCACTGGTTTTCACATAAGCTTTTCTCCATTTCAGAACCTTTATCAGTATAGCAATAGTACCTCTTTTTCGTGGAGTTTGAGAGTATAATGGGAAAGCGTTATTTCATTGATGCAGTTTAAATCAATTTTCTGAATGGCAATTAAAATTCAAAAATTGTTAAATTGTCTTCTTTTTCTTACCTTTTTTTTTGTCCGAGTGTGGTTAGATTTATAGAAGAGAAAGAATTCTATCCACTGGATAGGTTTTATTCAGGTTCAGTCTCTATTTTTATCATAATTCAGAATCAAACGTAAGAGTAGACTTGTCACTAGCTATATAGTTTGATGTAAGTGGAGAAAGCTGTAAAATTTTGTGCAGCTTCTCTGTATTCAGTTACATACCCCTACCTGCAGTCTTAAGTAAATGTTAACCCAATTATACCTTTGACTAAATTAAAACTGACTGACGAGCTCAGAAATGGTACTGAGTAGATGTGACTATTCCCTGATTTCTAAAATGTACCAGAGAAAGTTAGATGCTCCTTTCCGCCTTAACACAATGCATAAATAAATTCCACAAAAGGAATACTAATTTCCTGCAGTCCATCTTAAGCAGAATGTTAGTTAGGAGTCCTTTGATTTTAGTACATGGAAATGTACTAAAATGGGAATGCTGGGAAAAAAACTGTATAATCTTAAATAAATTAGTCTGACTCTTTGCCTGTACCTTCAAATTACTCTTGATTTTCTATCTAACTGCACAGGGTAGGATTTCCCAAAGCTTGCAGAGAAGAATAAAATTTTGAGCAAGATGGATTAGAGATGAAGTGTCAAAAAAGCAATAGATGCTGATAAATTTTCAAGATTTAAAAAGGAGCATTGGACCATTATTTGAGGTGAATAATGGAACAGTGATTGCACTCGTTAAGTCATACATATGGTATTCATTTGAAACACTGTAGTTCATTTCAGTGGAGCTTATTCTGTTGAAAAAATGGGATCTGAGGATCTGGTCCTTCATATTTATGGTTAATATAGGTGAAATTATTTATGTTTGACGTTTGGTTGTTGTACTCCTTATATTTTACTTACCGCTTGGTGATTGTGATGAAGTTCTAAAAATAGACCATGGTTCAAGAGTTGAAATAAAAAAGACTGATATGTTGGAGGGAAAGTCAGAGAAGAATAAAAGCATGGTCTCACAAGTGTTACCACAAATTGTGGGAAAAGCTCTTGAATAGTTATACACACATTAAAAAAACCCCTAACAAATCAAAACCAAACCAACAAAACAAACAAAAAACAAGCCAAACCAAACCAACCAACCAAAGAAAAACCCAAAAACACACACAAAAAACCACCCCAAAACGTTTTTACAAACACGGGCAATTTGCAAAGTGTTGGTTGAATACGCCCTGGTTAGTTGAGGTCTAGTTCACTCTGCTTTGGAAATTTGACAGATTTTCCTAATTTTTAAAAGTTCTTCCCAAAGATGTTTTACAATCTCAGTATATATGAACAGCAGTTAGGAACAATGCAGCATTGTCTAAATTCAGGCTGTTCCATCCTTCTCTCAGTAGGGACTACAAGTAAGCATAAAGCAATATGATTAAGAATTCATTTGTTTTACAGTTCAAGGGGGGCTGAAATGATTAAGCTCCTTTATCATGTTTCTGTTCCTATGTATATTTTAAGAATACTTCTGCTGAGGAAAACCAGCAGCAAAACAAAAGGGAAGCAAGCTCCTCTTCAAAGTGTGGCAAATATTTACTTACCTACTATATACATATGTTTCCATTTGATAAATACTGCTTAAACCAAGAGAAATCGCAGGCTGCAGAAATGTCTCTGTGCGGCACAGAAGAGAGAGACTGCAAAGGCAGTTTGCAGCTCCTTATCTGCAAAGGGAAGGAGATTATTGCCTTAACCTTTGTTATCAGTATGAGACCTACTTTAATGCTCATAAGGCTCAAAAGGACTTATGAAGTGGTGAAAGGCTGAGCTAGATGGGCTGCATCTTACTGCCAGCGTCTGGTTCTCCAGCAGGGGAGCCTGTGCTGGGGCAGCAGGCGCCCGAGCGCAGCGGCACACTGCTGCTCTCAGTGCACGCTCAAAAGATGTTTTCTTGCCTGCAGCAATTCACATTCAGAAGGCATGGCTAACACCGACATGTGAAACTCACAAACGGATCAAATTTTCATCCAAAAATTGTCGTGCTAAAAAGAAGAGAAACCTAGGTTCTCCCTCCCTGACTCCTGAAGGCTGGCTGTGATGACTTACCCACCTAAAGGGTTCACCAACAATCAAGTCTGGCTCTGCAGAATGGAATGGACTATATAGGCTTGGCTTGAAGTATATTATTTTATTTTATTCTCAATAAACCACCACATAATAGCACAGTACGATAAAAAATAAACAGAGTGCACCCCAGTTTTCCACTTCAGTTTGTAAAGATTTCACAATTTCTCTTCTGTCATTATATCCATACATTTGAGATTTCACTCAGACTTTCTTTGAATGTTCTGAAAATGTTTATATACACTAGGAAACTAACTTGCCATTTCGCAGGTTTTTACTTTTGTGCCTTCTTTGGTATACCTCTATTTTTGGGAAATACAGAATTTCTGCAATATAGTTAGGCTCCAGACTTGCACTATTGCACACGTAAGGTTAACACATATGGACAAGGTTGAAGACCTATTTAATGCCCAAATAGTTTGGGATTATCTCTCCATTTTTAAACAATGATTCCAAGGTTATTTATAAGTAGCAAATCCCAAAGTCTAGGAATGCAGAAAAAAGGGAGATAATTGGGTATTTTATAAAAGCAATTATTCATAAAATGTATTTTTTCACTTATTTTTTCTACTGTTTTCTCTGTCAAATGCTTCCATTCCTTTTAACCTGTGAACAGAATGCTACTGCTATGAGATCAGTAAATATATATTCCCTGGGCATTATATTTTAAGAACACAGTACATATTACTTTGGGAAAAAGATACAAGACTTGTTTCTGTGAATGCCCGATTTGAAGAGGGAATCAGCAGGACTATATGCTCAGAAATACTAGCTAAAATGTTTTCCCTTTTTCAAGGCTTTCCACATGCCGACAATATAAATTAGCTCTTAGAAGTTTTCATGACATGCAGATATAAAAGCCAGCCCATAAAAAAAAGAGAGTTAAAAAATTAGGATCAGAAATTAGAAATTGGAATGAGAGAAGGAGAAAAATCATCTCACACCTGTGAACCTTTTGTCTCTTCCAATTTATCTTTTGTTCTAGCCTGATTCACATAAAACATGTATAACACTTTTATAGACCTTATCTTTGTATCTTATTACAGGTAGAAAATTTAAAGGTGTGAATAAGCACTTTTTTATTTTCTGTACCTTTGAATATAAGCCCTTTCTTTACATTTTCTGTCCCTGATGTGAGGGAGTGGGCAGATGTGATACACATGCTTCTTGAAATGTAATAACTTCATGCACTTTAGTGAATTTACCACTCATAAAATACAGAAAGAAGGAGTCTTACCCTCTGCAAACCTTCAAAAAACTCAGAAAGTTGCTTTTAGCACCATTTGTCTAACTCTGTTCAGACAGGTAGTGAGTTGAGTGTAAGTGGTATGTTTCTGTGGTCAATTGGGAAATATCTGGGATGAGGATACAAAACATCACACCACAGCCTTACATCAGCTGCCATCTGTGTCACCACGCACTAACCCATCTGTTCACACTAAAGTGCCTCACATGCATTTCATCCTCCCTAATTTCCTGCTTAGTCTTTCAAGTTTCTGGTTTATATTCTGTGTTATTTCAAGACACATACAATAAAAAATTAAAATATATATTTTGAGTGGGCAATGGGCAATGAATTGAAGACATTTCTTTTCTGTATGCAGATGTACCTTTTGACAACATTGGAAAGAGGCTGGGAACGTACAGAACCCTGAGATCTCAGTGACTCCTACCTATGACCCAAGGTACACTGTGGGAGATAGTGGGAGATTCTGACAAGCCATTTCAGATGGAGCATTGAGAATTAAGAAATGCCTAAGAAGAAACACTTTCTAACTTTTTATCAATAAGTAAAAAAAGTTAAATTTGGCATGTGGCCTAGACTTGGTGATATACTTGGCACCCTAGTTTATGTCCCATTCTGGCCAAAATTTCAGTGGTATCTAGAGTCCTTTTTTCTTTAAGGGAAAATTAATTTATCTGTTTTTTTTTTTACTAAAAACATCCTAAATCTGAAAACTAGCAGCATTCAGATTTGTAACTACCTGATACATTTTTCCCTAAGGCACCTATATCTACTTCTCTCAGTACCCCGGAATAGACCCTTATGCTTCCCTGCAGATATATGCATCATCAATTCTCCTGGCTCCCTCTTCAACAAACAAGTTTAGGCACCACCAAGTGATCTGCCTTTTTGCAGAGCTCAATAAAAAGATCACAGTGATGTGCTACAGCAAATGATGGAAAATTTGTGGCATTATTTTGCATGGAAAAATAACTTTTTTTAAAAAATATTGATGTTTGCAAGTGGTGAATCATGTCTACATCCCTTATCTACCACATGGAGAGAGTCTAGGTCTAGAGGTAGAAAGGGGTTTGTGTTTCATGTCAGCATATCCACACTGTGCATCATCGCCCTGGATGATAACCCCTGTGACTTTATGACAAAATCACTGCTTTGCATGCACTTTTCTGAGATTTCTGAAGTAATGTGACACTTAGCTGAAGACCACTAGCATACTGCATATAATACAAAATGAGAGTCTACTTTGCATGCTCTGGGACGTAGGATGAAGATGCTTGTGGCTATTTGTAGGTACAGGGCTGCTGAGAGACAGATGGGTGATTAGATGGGAAAGCCGTACTCGCTGCAGTCTCTTAGTGGTCATTTGTCAGAGGCTCTAGCCTGCCTTGGGGCAGCACCCAGCCAGGTGCTACCTGACTGCATCCATGCATCTCTGACTGCTCAGACTAATCTGGAATAAACTGAGTAACGAAAGTAATGCTTTCTTTTTTGCAGCGTTTTTGACAGAAGATGATGAAAACCATAGTAATGCTGACTGACTTGAGGCTTTGTGATAAATGAATACATTGTGACTTGCTCTGAAAAATTAATAAAGAAAACAATGAGGAGTTGAAATAATAACCCCTCCAGTAAGGACACTGCAGGAGCCAAGAGAAATGATTGTTGGCTCAAAACAGCTAATATGTGAGGGTGAGGGCAGGGCAAATTCTGCACAGGTGGGGGGCAGAGCACTGCTTCACATCCCACCCACTGGAGCCTCTGGTCCAGCCCCAAAGTTGCTACCAAGCCAGTGGAACAACTAAAATCCCAGCTGGGAGGAGACCAGAGCAAATAAAGGCCATGACATTGGTCTGACATACACCACTGCCTCAGATCTCACAGCAGCTGAGACCACACTGGATCCAGGGCTGTGACTGTTGATCTTTCTCTCTCCTTTCTCTCTCTTTCTTCTCCTAACTTCCTCTTCTTGAAATCTGGGTAACTTGAAGTTGGATCGGTTAGAGTTTGTGAAGTCAGTGCTTTGTAAAGTGCCTTACTGTGATTGGATGATGCTTTTAAATTTGCCAGGTACCTTATTCTCTAAAGTTTGCAAGTAAAATTTGCTGTTCAACGTCCTGAGAAGTTTGTTGTTTTCTCCCATTCACTGCCAAGGGAACCAAAGTACCTAAGCCTCTTTAAAACACATGCCCAAGTGAGCTCGGGGTGTAACAGAGACCAAATGTCAATTTGAGAGCTTTGTGAAAGCTACTGCCCAAGCACCAGACACTGCATGCACTGGCCAAGCTGTCAGCTGCAGATTTGACACGTCTGTAAGTTGCAGGAGTGCCCTGTTCACCTGGGTCCACCTTGTTGCACTCTGGTGTGTCTGGGCTTTGATTTGGGCATACATTTGTGGGTCTTAGAACAGGACTCGCTACCCACCCAATACACCTGTCATGCCAAGCAAATTTCAGGTCATATGTCAATACACGAGGTGGTTGCAGCAGTTGCTCGTGGCACCACGGGAATGCACCATCCCCAGAGCTGCACTGAGTTGTGTTTGCAGGAGAACAGAGGGACGATGGTACGGTGTTGACAACAGCAAGGATACAAGGGTTCCAGCCAATCGAACACTGTAGGCCTGCTCTTATGGCAATATTTGCAGTATTCACCAGTTCTATCACACCAAGACAGTTAAGATCATTTAGACTGGAAAAGACCTTAAAAATCATCGAGTCCAACCATTAACCCAGCACTGCCAAGTCCAGCACTAACCATATCCCAAGTGACACATCTACATGTCTTTTAGTTGGCTTCAGGGATGGCGACTCAGCGATTGCCCTGGGCAACCTGTTCCAATGCTTGACAACCCTCTGGCTGAAGAAATTTTTCCTAATACTCAATCTAATTTCCCGCTCCTCCTGGGCCCTTTGAGTGAAAGCCAGTTGTAGATTTATGACTCTTGGGACTGAGTCTGATACTAGAAAACAATCCAACCCTATTGGCATTTAATGATTTTGTGGTTTTTTCCCTTCTTCGGGTGCCTTTATCTGTCAACTCACTAATAGCTAATAATAAACTCTATTGTCAAGAAAAGCTGATTTCAGTAATTTATCCACAGTTTACTTTGCACTGAGGTTTTTTTGAAAGTATTCCTGCTCCCAGAAACACTGTCATATCTAAGGATAGGATCCACCTTTTACTCAATAACTCATCTGCCTCTTGTTCTTCAATGCCAAAGTGCAAGACTATGTTTCAAATTATTCAGTTTTGTACGGTTTTGTACTCAAGCATTCATGAGGCAGAAACCTGTTTATGTGAGAACTTCGGCTGATGTACACTGAATTTGGAGGCTTTGCTAATGCTGACTTGATTAGCATGCAAATAGCTTCTGATGTCTCTGCTCAAATTAACATTCCTATCACCTTATCCCTCAAGATAACTGTTTCTCCTGGCTAAACATCAAAACTGGATGTCAGTATTTCCCAAGATCTTAAATTTAAAAAGACAGTGCCCATATTTACCAAGAATTTCTCCATTTCTAAAGTGAATCCCCAGCAGATGAAGCTCCATCTGGCACAGCTATTAACTACATTTTGCCTGGTCTATAATCACAGTGAAATTCCTCTGCCCCACAGAAAGGATTGCATTTCTTCATTGATACATGTCCACCATAAAGGAATGGGTGACGCCAGTAATACTCGGTTTTCTCTCCTTTTTCTTCTGTAATTTTCTTTCCCTTCGGTAGTACTCAAATGTGAGGAAAACAAATATTGCCAAGTCCATATTTCCTGGAAGAGAGACATTTTAAATTTCATTTCACTTTTAGCCCTTTTTTCTCTCTCTCTCTCTCTCTGGAGAAAGAACGAACTTGAAAACAAAAATGCCTGCCAGACCCTCTACAGCTCAGGCTTTTTGCAGCCACTGCAGCTCATTTCTCCCTCTCACCTGCCTCCAGTGTAGCAGCAACTGCTCTTTCTAGGCAGCCTGCAAGTGTGTTTTATTTCCATGGGTTCCATCTCCCCTCCGATGCTGCGGCTCCTCCTGCTGACCGCAGCCTCGTTTCTCTCCCAACGCTGCAGAACTGCTGTCAGATACAAAGGCAGCTGGCCCTTGGAATTCAAACCTGATGAATGGTACCTTTAACGATTGACCATCACAGCCAATATTGTTACTTTTATCACAAGAAATAGAATGCATCAATCTGTATTTGTTATCACTAAAGGAGAGAAACAAGAATAGCTATAGTCATTTTTTATAGGTAATTTCAGTGTACTGGTAAGATGGGCAGCATATTTTTATATTCTATGACTCTTGTTAGCACCTTTTTAATAACCTAGGTCACATTCTAATTTCTCTGATTTTTATACTGTTTCTGTATGCACTTTCTCCAGAAAGAAATATGCAAAGGCCCTTTAAAAGTAACATTTTTGATCCATATCTTTTTAACGGGGTAATATTTCATTTTGAAACATTTAGCTTCTTCTTCCTAAGGCTTTCAGCTCATGTTCATCAGATCAATAGGAGTGGTCATGATCATAAACTATGTATAAAGCACGTTCCTACACCACTGTGTCTGAAGCATTGTGTCGATGTACTCAAGCTAACGTTAAACTATCTATTCTAGTTTCAGTGATTTTAAAGTGACCACGCATTTGTTATTTGAGTGTTTAGTGAGCTTTTAGTGCAAAGTTATTGCCCTGGTTTTGGCTGAAATAGAGTTAATTTTCTTCTTAGTAGCTGGTAAAGTGCTGTGTTTTAGATTTAGTATGAGCATAATGTTGATAACACACTGGTGTTTTAGTTGCTGCTGAGCAATGCCTATCCTAAGTCAAGGACTTTTCAGTGTCTCATGCTCTGCCAGTGCAGATCCGCAGAAGAAGCTGAGAGGGAGCATTGCCATGACAGCTGACTTGAACTGGCCAAAGGGATAATCCAGGCCATAGAACTTCATGCTCAGTATATAAACTGGGGAGACTGGGCCAGAAAGGTTCAATAGCTGCTACAGGGCGGGCTGGGTATTGGTCAGTGGGTGGTGAGAAATTGTATTGGGCATCACTTGTCTGTCTTGATTTCTATTTCTCTCTCTCTCCTGTTCATTGCAATTAGCATTATTAATATTAGTATTTAATATTTCTAGTTTATTTTAATTTAGTTCACTTATTCAGCCATTCTTATCCCAGCCTCTGGATGTTATTTTTTTCTGATTTATCTCTCCATCCCACCAGGGAGTGGGGGGACTGAGTAAGCAGATGCATGGCACTTCATTGCTGACTAGGGTTTAGCCACAACAGCTATCACGGATATGTGTAAACTATCCTTCCATTATAATCATCTTAGAGCTGTAACTCTATCAGTGGTCTAAACATGAATGCAAAGGTATGAAGCTAGATATACATTACTAGCTGATTACCCATAAATGCATGCTTTACCATAGCAAGGTACAATAACATTCTTTACAAAGAGAATGTGGGGGTTTAGGTTTGAAAACCTAAACTCTACCAGCATTTGATTCCATTTAAAATGGAATGTAAGTACAGCCTGAAAAAAGAAAGTCTTTTAATATGTATATATATTTTCAATCACTGTGTTCACTGGTGTGTCATCCAAACAGTGATGGAATCTGACAACACTTTATAAAATGAAGCTTTATTGAAGTAGAAGGGAAGATGAGCAACAACTCACCCATATGATGATTCTCTCACGACAAATAATATGGGAGGGGCTTACTGTCTTTCCATTTTTTTGGTTACTAGTGTACTTTCCCTGAAATGTACTTTAGTTTGTTCTTTCCCTAAAATGTGCTTTAGGTTATACAAATCACGGTGGTACTTAAATCTGTTAAAATTATTCTATACTTAAGTCCAAGAAGTTTGAATATCCCTACTACATAATAAAGAGGAATACATGGTGGATTTCTTTATTTGTGTACAGAACAATATCTTGAACTTTAGTCTATTAGATGAGTTGAATTCAACATTTGTCAAAGACATCAATCAAAAAAAAGGCTTTAATATGCATTGATTCACAACAGAATCCCAGTGCAAAATAGAAATATAAGATTTTACTGACTGTGTTGTTTTTTTCTGGGCTAAAGTTAATTTTCTTCACAGTGGCTGTTATGAGGTTGTGGCTTGGGTTTGTGCTGAGCACAGGGTTGATAATAGAGGTGTTTTTGTTATTACTGAGCAGTGCTTGCACAGAGCTGAGGCCTTTTCTGCTTTTCGTACCGCAATGCTGGCGAGAAGATGGGCGATGCATGGGAAGCTGGGAGGAGGCTCAGACAGGGCAGCTGAGCCAAAATGAACTAAGGAATATTCCCATACCATAGGAAATAACGCACAGTCTATAAACCCAGGGGAAGAAGGAAGACAGAGGGTGACATTTGGAGTGATGGTGTTTGTCTTCCCAAGTCGCCATTATGTGTGATGAGGCCCTACTCTCCTGGAGATGGCTGAACACCTGCCTGCCCATGGGAAGCACTGAATTAATTCCTTGTTTTGCTCAGTTTGCACGAGTGGCTTTTGCTTTCCCTATTAAACTGTCTTTATCTCAGCCCACGAGTCTTCTGTGTTTTACCCTTCTGATTCTCTCCCCAGTCCCGCTGGTAGGGGAGTGGGCAAGAAGCTGCATGGGGCTTGGTTGATGACTGGGGTAAAACCCCAACACAGACACGCACAAACGCATGCATGTTTGCTGTAACTTGTATGATTCACACAGGACTGACTCGTGTTAGATTTAATTTGTAATAACTTCGGATGTAAGTGGGTACATTTCAGCATTGTGCTCATAAGAGGAATGTAGGCTCATCCCATGGAAGAAATTAAAAGAAATTTCAAGTTTAAAATTCCAAATTCAAATTTCAATCTATTCAAAAGAGTTCAAAGATGCATTCCATCTAAATTAGCTACTTCTAGCAATGCAAACTACATCTTGTTTGCTATCCTTGCTGCGCTCATTCCTATGTTCAAAGGACTCTATTTTTAGGGGTTTTTTTAAGAGCCGGGTGAATGCCAAAATATTCTCTTTGTGGGCAAGTAAACACTCTTAGTTCATCAGTATTTGAATAATGATCAAACCATTCTGAGTGTCTCTGAGAAAATCCCTTCTCTCTAGTGACCTCTTTTACTGAACTGAAGTTTTAAATCACATACCCCAAATGAAAATGTGAAATGAAGATTTAAATGAAAAATCAAAATACAAACCATCTTCTTTTCCTCTTTTGCTTTTCTTTTCCCTCACTTTTTTTTCCTTTTTGTGGGGTTTTTTTTTTCCCTCTCCTGAAAAAGTTGTGTGTATTGCTTGAGAGAACTTGATATATCATAGAAGCTTTCCCATCTGGAAAGATTTTACTGTTCCAAATCTCCAGACTCACATTGGTCTTAACTTTCCAGTATATTAAAGCCATAAAGCCATTTTAACAGGCACTATAGGATTAGTTCAGGAAAGGGGGGATTCTCTGACAATGGAGAGCTGCCATAGCAATGTGTTTGTCTCCCCATATCTTTTTTGGCATTGAAGAGGTACACATGGAATAGGTTGTAATTCTAGTTTCCTTGTTTTTCACTAGTTTTTGGCTGCTAAAATTCATTTTTGGACTCACTGACTGAGGGCAAAAACTGTAAATGCACAAGAGCCATTCTAGCTTACTATGAAATCATAGAATATGCTGAGTTGGAAGAGACCCCTCAGGATCATCAAGTCCAACTCCTGGCCATGCACAGGACATCCCAAGACTCACATCATGAGCCTCACAGGCTTGGTGCTATGACCACTTCCCTGAGGACCTCCAGTGCTCAACCACCCTTTTCAAGGTGAAAAACCTTCTCTAAATATCACTTGCACAGCTCCCCTGACTCAGCTTCATGCTGTAAACGCTTGTGTTTGTGTAATCATAAAAGTAATTCAAATAAGTGGTACCACTTTCTTTTTTTCCCCTCTTTAATTTATTGCAACCCTTCTTTGGAGGTACTCTGGAATTAAGTAAAATGCAGAAAGCAGAGATGGAATGGGGTAAGAGATCTGTCCTTACAGTGGCCTGAATCTTTTCAAAGCATGGGCAAAAATAAGGTGAAAGTTTTGGAGTTCCTGAGCTCTGGCTGAAACCAGACAGGTGACCTAAAGCAATGATTCTCTGATCTCTCATTCCACTACTGAAAGTATTTCTATTAAGTTTTTAATGAAATTGAAACTAAATCATTACAAGCATAGCCAAGAATTTTTTTCTTGTAATTTGTAAATCCATATCTATTTCTTTCTCCTGTGAAGAGATAGGTGTGTAATCTTCCTTATGAAAATTATTTGGGAGGAAATAATCTGTAAAATAATTATTTATATAGAGAATATTATCTATCATATCTTTTAAACAATCAGTTTTTTAAAGACATCTTTAAATGGAAATCTGTTAGAGAGCAACTTACTGAGCATTAAAACTCAAAATGAGCTTTCACTGCAGTGTCATTACCCTGAAATGTTACTTTCAAGAAAAACAAAGCAAAAAATAAAATCATGTATATATTTATATCTGTCTATCTACCTACCTACCCACCTATCTCAGACATGACTAATTATATGGACATGGAATCTCAGGTGTTACCATTTCTTACCAACCTAAGTGTTTTCCAAGGTATTCCAACCAATCTTGCCACTTCCCTCTTGTAATAATGTCTGTGCTGTACTGCTAAAGCGCAGCAGATAAGCTTTCTGCTTAACAAGTGTTTCAAGCAGGTTTATGTACCTGTAAATATAGAAGGTGAAAGAAAGAGCAACTAAAGCCTCAGTCCTGCAATTACAGCTCTGATAGCAGATTCACGGGCCTTGCCTGAGCCCATTATCTCTAAAAACCTAGAGGGCAACAAAAATTCCAGCAGAACTGGAACCTGTCCATGCAGAACCAACCACAGGATGAAGGGTACATGTTGCAGTAGCTGACCAACCAGAAGTGCGGACTGACACACGGTACAGGGATGTAACCCAACCCCCTGTTCCCCTCTCTCCTTACTGGCTGCAGTTTATGTAACCATGCCCCCTCGAGCCCCCTTTTTACACCGGTCCCCAGAGGCCACACTCCTCCTTGGCACCAGGACTTCCCCGAATAAAGACCTTTTGGACTTCCCTGGCCGAGGGCCGCCTCTCTTCTCTAGTGGCGCGTGGATCCATCAGCATTCATGGGTTTGGCAGCACAGGCGAGGAGTGGTAGCAGGCAGCGCGGCCGCGCGCGAGAATTTTCTCTGTGAGAGGGATTCCTCGAACAAGCCGCTGCCAGCTCGCCTTGCCGACCCCGTGCCACGCTGAACAGGTATATATATGTTTTCAGAGAAGTATGCCTAGAAATCTGCTCACTGAGTTGCTCAGTCAAAAGAGGTAGCTGCTTGTCAATTTTTTTTTTGTATTACGTTTTTCCAGTAAGGGAAGCTGTTGAGCTGAAAGGCATGGATATTGGTGGATTCCTGGGAAAAAAGGAGAAGCTTGATTTGCTTTGCTTTTGCTTTTTTTCTGAGGGATAATGACGTGTTAAAACACAGGGTTTGCAGTTAAAAGACTTGAAAATACCACCTTCAAACTGTTTAGAAAAACAGACATCAGTTAGGACCAGGTTTCATTTAGTGGGATTAAATTTATTATAGCAGATATTAATGAGCATGCAAGATGTAGTTCTGCTGCAAAAAACTCAGCTTAATATTTTGCTGAGATATGGATATTATGCATTACAATTTGCTTCCCAAATTCCAGAAATATACATTAGCTTATTCTGCAGTCCAAGGAACCAATTGATAAATGTATACGTTCAGTAAGTGTGGGTACTTTTTTTCAGGAAATTGCTGTTAATAGAACATCTTGGTATTTATTTTCTGTGTCTCTACTCCAGTTCAAATCCAACCCAAGTCCGGGGTACTTGCCTTCTAAATAAATTGAGAGTCATTTTCAATTTTTTTGGCAGCTCTGAAAGAAGTCTCCTCGCAAGAGACCAAAGGTGGAATAAGCAATGAAGATTGAATTGAACATTCACCAAAAGAAACAATTCTTCCATATTCGACTTGAGCACCAATTACTTTCCCACACATTCATTATTCTGGAGTCAATTGCATTTTGGAGCCTAACTTCTTCTTCGGTTTAGGAACTGAACTATGTTCCACTGAAGTAGTTTGTCATAGCCTTGGCATAAGGTTTTTTTCAGAGTCTCATATACCCATGTAGGTGAATCATTATGGCTAGAGCATGGATTTTCAGACTGCTGACAGACATTTGATTTAATTCTTTATCGTAAACAGCTCCCAATCTCCAAACAGTATTGACTGATATCAAGTTGCAGAGTGTGAGCCACTCAGACCAGAACCAGAGAGCAATGCTGTGATAGCAACCACGATATGACCGAAGGCAGAAAAGGGGTGAGTGAACAAGAACATAATGATGTTCTTTTTCCATTTGATAGGGTTCTTGTGTGAACAGTCTTTAAATGTCATGTTGTTAAAATCATTTTGCTGGAACATGTCTGGCCAAACGCATTGTTTCATTAGAAAAGGTGGTGCTGATTTAGCAGATTTGATAAAACAAGTCATTGAGGTCAAGAAATATTCTGGTTAAAAATAGGGAAAGAGCAAATGGAAAAAAAAAAAGCAAGCATAAAACCGAACAAAACAAAATTAACAAACAGTGCTCAAAAATAATCAAATCCAAGAAAATATGGAAATGGTGAGGTTTTATTCCAAATTTTAAAAAAATTTAATTAATGAAAAAGTTCTACTGCTTAAAAGTTTTGTTTGAATACAAAATCAGAAGAATATCTGTTTCAGAACATGTTCTTCACGTTCTTCTTATTTTATTTTACTTAATTTTTCAAACTGACTAGCACCATACTAATGAATTTTAAAAATGCAGGCGCTTCTACCTCTCTCTATGCCAAAGAAAATGCTTCTAGGATAGTTCCATGAACATGTAGTGAGTCAAGAGCAAATGGTGCTGTTAGAGAGCTGTTAGAGAGCTGTTTGCAAGGTAGCCTAGGTAGACAAACTGAATGCTGTGTAAGTCTCCAGTGATCATGGCAGGGTTTGTTGAAAGTCAATGTGGATTCTTTAGAGTTCCCTTAAAAAAAGAAAGATTCTTCTTTTGTTGCAAACACTGCAGATAGCATATTTGGGTTTTTCTAACTGAAGTGGCTAGTATAACAAAACATATGGTTGAACTGCCTTTACCTGAAGGCTGGTTATGCATGTCAGTGTATCCACCCATCTGTTTTTCTGGACTATGACAAGGACGTACTGTGATGCATACAGCTTGCCTTTCTGATGATTACATATTCACCTACCACAAATGCAAATTGCTTTCTTGGTTTTTTTTAATGAAAATTCCATTGGGTTGACTCGCTGCTGCAAGATTATTTTCTTAGAAAAACCTTGCTAGTTTTTACCCTTTCAGCAATGCTAGAGTAGTTGATGCCATATCAAATTGACAGTACTTAGAGGGAATTAAATATTTTGAGAGTTAAGAGAACTCTGTCCAGACCAGCATGATGATTAACAGCTCTCTCAACCTGATCTGTCTTCTATGGTGTTTTTTCTCGAGCTAACTTTGATACTAAGGGTAGTCCTCTGACAAGGAAGAGTTTAAATTCACTGCTAGGAAATCTGTCCTTCTCATGTACCCAGCTTCTCACAGTGTCAAGCATCAGCTATGGAGATGAACAGATTTTAGACATGCTTCATTCCAGTAGGGAATATATAGAAAAAACAAGTGGAAATGTAGTAGATAGTACTCATTTTATCATAATACTGAAGTGTTCTGAAGTAACACACCAGGAAAACTGGTACATTCGCGTCATCCTAATTTAAATGCACAATTATGTGCATAAAGATTAGAGCAATGGCACAAACAGATTTAAATACACCAAATATTTGATATCTCATATGTGTGAGGAAAAATTTGAAAAGAAAAGCTGACAGGTTATAAACTACCCCTATAGAAAAGCAGACTGGGAGAAAAAAAAAAAAGCTGACTCTGGACAATTTTTCTGAAGCATATTTCATTAGCAGCATTTTCTTTATATAATTTTGATCACAATATGAATGTTGAATAAAGTAAAAAAAGACTGTTTGTGTCCTCCTGTTTTCTGATACAAACTGTTTTGGAGATTTTTACTTTGCTTTTGCCTACATGTGTCTTTTGGAATGACTTTGATAGACTCCGTTTGACTGTCAGAGAGGCACGGGCAGAATTTTGAACACTGTAAATGAGATATGTTTAAAGTCTGAGAGAGAGGAAAACCATGTGAATTTATATATTGCAGTTTCTCCCTGTGCCAATCCATTAAAACATTAGATATAATGATTTTTTTCTGTCGGCTGTAGGTTTTAACCATGTTTACCTGTTTCCCAGGGAACATATTCAACAAGTCATTAGGGAAAAAAAAAGTGCCAAATGTATGATTAACTGATATTGAAATCAGTAGCCTACAAGTTAGCACAAATATGTTTCTATTTTAAATTAGTACTGTATTCCTTTCCAATAAGAGGGAACTGTAGGCTAATCAATGACAAAATAAAGGAAGAGGCAGAGGGAAGAACAAGAGAAGAAACAGGATGCTGTTATATTTATTAAGCCTTGAAAGGTACTCTGTTCAAAAATCACCTTCTGTTTCAATCAGTACAAAAGGCTGATTTTAACCAAATACTGTCAATATCAGAACTGATCGTTATTTTTCCTTTTTTTAGGTAATTACACTTATTAATTTATGCTAATTGTGATTAAGTGCATTGTAGGATCATGCTGAGTTTTGCAGCAATAGTGTATATATACTTGTCATGTGTTTTTCACCTTACCTGTTTTTCCAGCAAGACGTGCAAGTTTTTTCACCTCAGATACTGGGATCCAAAGTAAACCCTTCAGGGTATACTTCGAATGGCTTCTGGCATCATGCACAGCTTTTTCTTTTTAAGGGAAGGAAAAAGTGTGGGCCTGATATATGTTCTCAAACACTTCTAAGATATAGAATTTAATATGAAGTAAACAATTGAAATTTATATTAATTTTTATTCTGTTTGGGAAGAAAATAATATAAATCCCCAGCATTTTGTGCCGTGGAACAGACTAGCTTAACGTGGTTCAGCCAGTGTCTCTCAAACAGGAAAAATTGTGAAACTACTGGGAGAAGGGTTAAAGTGGGTTGTATCCTACTTGTATTTCCAGATTTATGTTTGTCGGCTAAAGTCAATAAAAAAATAGGGCTTATGTTAATTCTTCAGAGGCTAGATTTTTCTCAATGGGTTTCTGGGAAAAGTAGCTGTGATGTGCAGTCATTTTTCAAAGCTATTAGAAAATATTTTAGAAAACCAGCATCAGTAGCAAGACTGTTCTGAAAGATGACTATTTGGCTGTAATTAGCTGAAATAAACAGCACTTAAACAAAAATTTTGTATTTCTCAAGGTTCAGCGTGACCTCTGAAACTTGACCAAGGATGCNGCAATTATTCCCTTTCTATTTTAGCCTCGTTCATCTCTGCCTTCCAAGAAGGAATAATATATTAAAAAAAACCAAAAATACCTACACAGGCATAGATGCAGAAATATAAATGTTTATAAGTACCTTTACTTTGGGAAAATTCACTTGCATGACATATCTTTCTCAAAGAATCACTGTCACGTCCTCTGCAGTGTCAAATCTGTTGACAGCAAACATCATCATGACCGTAATTTGTGAGTCATTCTGCCAGCTCCTGTCTGGTAAAAGAAAACTGTCCTTGAACACTGAATATTTTTTCCTACCACAAAGTGGCCAGCAGCTCTCTCCTTAGCATAGGATCCCTAAGATATGAGGAAACTAAGCTTTCTTTTTCTATGACAAGATAAACTATTCTCTTTTCAACCACAGAAATCTTCACATAATTCAATATACCAATCATGTCTGATCTGGCTATTTTACAACCCAGATGTTATTGGGTTTCCTACAGTTGTACTGATTTGATGCAGCACTGACTGCTATGCTGTTGAAGAAAAATAGCATTAACCTGAAGAAAAATACAGGACAGTCAAAATAGTTTTGTTGATTTCAAATGCTGTTGAATGGAAGGTTTTGCTCACTGCACTTAGAGGTCCTAAAGGAAAGTCTTACCTTCCACAGGCTGGTAGCACATGAAAAACATACAGCAAAAATATGTCTTCTAATTATTACTTCAAGTTTTTATTTCCATGTTCACTGCTGTGCATTTATGGAGTGCTACATTAGGAAAGAAAATATAGCTCAGAATTGTTTTCAGTATACGTGCATAAAAAGTTTTATTTTTCTTCAGGCAAAAATCATCTTCTGGGCAAACAATCTCAACCCACCTGAAAGCATAAAACAGATGGATTCTATAATATTTCCCAATTCTGTAGTGTAGATGGCATTAAAGACAAGGCTGATCATCAGCCTCTGATACTCTTTAAAACATTATCAAATACATTCTCAATATAGATTAAGTGTAACCCACGGTTACTCTTACTTTGACATCTTCTCCAGTGGTTAAACCACATTTAAAAAATACAAGAATTTATATATATATACCTGCTATATCCTCTAAACTGAATTGTGTGTTTGCTTATTTGTTGTTTTTTAAAGTTTGGTCCATAATGGCTCTGTTTTTTAAAGTTTGATTTGGTTTAGTTTTTTAGATTCTAACTTGAGCCTCTAAAGATATAATCTGATTCAAACAGAAATACCATTATGTGTGGAGCACAATTTTAAAAGGTTAATAGCTGTTTGCACATTGGTAGTTTAAGGAATACACCCAATCTTAGCCAAGTAGCAGCTGTTTTTCAAGGATCAGTGAAAATATTAATCTGTACTGAATGGGAAGGTTATTTTCTGACATTGTTCAATAGCAGCAGTGCCAAAAAAAAACAAAAGAAAAAGAAAAAAAAAAAGAAAGAAAATTTATGTAGATCCATAAATTTTGGTTGAAATGGCAACTGTCTATCTAGAGATTCTTCTAGGAATTTTTCTTTGACTAAACCAGTGAGCAAATTTAAGCCCTGTGATTAAAGCCCAGAAGACAAAGCCTGTTGACCATATGCTCCTTCGCTACCCTTTCGTTACCTCCAAGAAATTCTGCTCTGGTGATATCCATTGGCGAGAAAGGCAAGTAAACAGAAAGAAATCAATGGGTAGGGGTGAAATATCACTTTCCATATGCTCTTTCATTACATTTGGAGGTATTCCTATTAAAAAAGAAAGTACAACACGAAGCATTTTGAAAAATTGTAATTGTCTTAATGTGTGAAAGTCTGGGCAGGCATTTATATGCCTTCCTATAGAAAGCAAGAGTTTCCGAGGAACAGAGAAGTGAGAGTCTGAAACAGAAAGAAAACAGATCAGAGACTTTTTTAGAGGGCATCTTGAGCTCTGAAGAGGATTTGGTATTGAGTTTGCTTTGAACTTCAAGACACTCGAGTCTGCTAATATTTCCCTATTTCAATAAACTGCTAGTCACAAGTTGTAAATTTATTGTAACCTGAGAAAAAGCACAAGAAAGATGTTTAGGAATATTGCAGCAGTTAGCTACAGCTGCTGGTGGGAATGCAGCAAGTGCTGAGCAGACAGAGCAGGAGAGCACAGACTGGAACGAGGATCAGGTCATGGGAGGTCTGGTGCACAGAGCAGAAGAGAGGCACACAGGGGAACCAGGGGGGAAGCAGCTCCTGTCTCAGCAGTGCTGTCAGTCTAGATCAGGTGTTGTGGCCTTGAAAGACTGTACAGTGCCTGTCTGAGGGGGTATCACTGCAAGGTGAGGAAGCAGCAGTTTGCCAGCAATTACTTCACTGGTGAGGGATGTGTTTGGTACTGACTGCTACATCTATTTGGTCAAATTTTCTGGTTTTTCAATTTAAATAAAATGTAGTTACATCTACTAGTTGGTACTTGTGCATGGAAAAAAAATTAGTTCATTAAACAGTATTTAACACTTAGTTTATTTTCCCCTAGATTTCCAAGTTCCTGTGTGGAGCAGTGTTTTATGAGCAACCTGTTTAAATCCAGGCCTTGTTTCTGTGAGCTTGCTAAAAAATCACAATCATTTGTTGCATTAGCTGATCTACCAGAAGGGCAGACCAAGATACCGAGGTGGTGGGTCACGTCTCAGGTAGAGGGATGTAACCCAACCCCCTGTTCCCCCTCTCCCCTTATTGGCTGAAGTTTATGTAACCACGTCCCCTCGAGCCCCTTTTTACACCGGTCCCCAGAGGCCACGTGCTCTCTTGAAATCCCCTCTTTGGGATTTCACCGAATAAAAACCCTTTGGACTTCCCTGGCCAAGGGCCTCCTCTCTTCTCTAGTGGCGCCTCGAACTCGTCAGCATTCGTGGGTTTGGCAGCACAGGTGAGGAGTGGTAAACGGCAGCGAGCACGCGAGAATTTTCTCTGTGAGAGGGATTCCTCGAACAAGCCGCTGCCAGCTCGCTTTGCCGACCACGTGGCGCGCTAAACAATCATTTACATTTGTACAAAATATTTAAAGAACTAATAATGGTCAAGAGCAAGAACTTGAATTGTTGAGAGAATTTGGATCAACTTTACAGATGATAAAAAAATGCATGTGAAACTCTATTTCAAGGTGTTTGTCATATTTTTTAGGCAAGAATTCACATGCTTGGAAAGACCAAAAAGAGGAAGGATTTGTCTGATTATTGAACAAGGTCTGTCTCTAGACAGTTTAGAGAGATGAATTCTGGTGGAGTGTATTTTGTCTCACCTGATTGAAGATGCTTACACCAGATAAGAGGAAACATTAACTAAGACAACTTAATTGTGTCTTTGACTGTACGTGAATTCAGACTGATTCACTTGGAAGTACACATCTGTATATTAAACATCTAATACTATGTGAAATGAATCCTACTTTAAATGCTTAGAGGAAGGCGTGGAAAGGAAAAATTCCCACCATCTGAACATTTCAAACCTTCACTGAAGATGCAATGCAGAAGTTCACCACAGCTCTAGTTCAGGTACTGGAAGGAAACCAGTAAAGTAGGAAAAACTTTCTATATTTGTTGTTGTCATTTTATATACTTATTCAAATTTTTTTTATATATATACTCACACGTACACACACATATATAAAACATGATACCTATACTTTGTGTGTATATATATAAAGTAATGAGAACACTAAGTGGCCAGCACTTATCAAATCATTTATTAAATAAAAATTCAGAAAACTCTATACATTTTTGTCATTGAAGAATTTTACAGACTAGTACTTCCAGGTAGTGTGTCATCAGGACCAACAGTACTTCGTGATAATAAGCAACTGTCAGATTTACTTTTACTTATACTCTGCTGATATTTATCCAGCAATATTAAAAGTAATGACTATACAGAGTGTGAAAGAACACTGGAAAAAAGAAAGAATATCAACTTAAAATAAATCTAAGTAAAAATATTTGCAGACAACATATGTAAAATAAATGTATACGAGAGACTCATATGTGGGGAAAATACAAAATGGCTTAAGCAGATATGTCATAAAGCTTTTAATGCTAAACCTTGTTACAGTTTTTCCATTATAGGGTTTACATAGCCACGTGTATACATATAGGAAAAGATCACCAAAAAATGTAACCAACTTACAGCAAGAAAAAAGATCACACTTGAGTTGTCCCCAAAAATCTCAAAATAGTAGAAAATAATTTCTAAATTAAACGACATAAAGCTTTCTAAAATTATTTGCATTAAATTTAATCTTACAATACACTAAATCTACTGCAGAAGGTTAATAGAATGCTTTGGCTGCTTTAGGATAATTGGATACTTTAGCTGACAATAAAACAAGAAGAGATGTATTCAACTATTCAATTGTGTGAGCAATTACACTCAGATATGAAAATTATCTTCCTTGCAAAGTTGGAAGAAGATCTCATTTTGAAACTCAAATGTGTTTGGAATTCCTCCAGCAATGCAGCACACTGGAGTTATGAGAAGAACTGATAAGTTTGTTCAGATATTTACTGTTTGGCTGGCCTAGAAGAGTCATGTAGTCAATGCAAAAAGTAGAGACAAGTAATTTGTGTCATGGACTTCAACTGAAAGTAACAAAATATTTCCATGTGTACAGCTTTGACAAAATTTTATAAACATACACTCTTATGCTGTTATAAGCACAAAGACAAAATATATTTGTTTCTGAAGCGAAGCTGAGCAGGATAAAGGAAGCCGTTGCATTGCTTTTCTTATGGGATTTTGATACGGTAGGCAGTTTTGAAAGAGTACAACTCAATTCACAAGACTGTGAAGAATGATAAAAACAGCTAGTATTGGCTGCAGGCCAAAGCAATTAGCTAATATTGATAATTAGAAAACGAAGCAATTAGTTAAGAATGTTACTGTGAGCTTTGCAGGGTTGTTTCTGCTGGAAACAGAAACTCATGCCAAAAGAGCTATATATTTCTTGGATGCAATTCAGTTCATTCACGGGGAATGTCTATACTGCCTTGTTTCTAGCCAATAGATTTCATTCATAAATGTTTATTCCTCATGGCTAACTAAGCAGCCCTGACATTTGTGTTGGTGCCATGGAAGAGAAAAATTGGGATTTTGCTTGTCTTATGTGATGACTAATTCACCACTCTGAGCATATTTGAATATGAATAAAGATGAGAAGCATTAGCCAGTTTTGGGGGTTATATCAATCTGGCAAAACCTCCAAGTTTGCAAATCTCTTCCCCACCCCCAAATTACTCTGCCCCATGGTATGTCAAGTAGATTTTATTTATCTTGCAGTAGCTGAAAAATGCTGAAAAACTAGTAATTTGTGTACAATTTTCATTGGAGAACATGCTTCTATAACTTTTCTGCAGAAAATTTCCTTGCACTTTGTCATGACTTAATGTCTTTCAGCTTGACACATGTTTGGGTAAAAGCTTTCTTTAATTTGTTCCTTTATGTAGAGCCACTTATTCCAGCTCCTTCTAAATCCTCAAACAACAGCCTGCATCTTCCTATCTTTATTTTATGGAAGTGTAGAGTAAGTGGAAGTACTGTCTAACAGTTTAAGCTCATTTAAGATTGTGAAACTCATACCTAGGATGAAAAATCAAAAGAGGTGATTGTGGAAATTAGTACCAAAAGTGTAATGTGATGCCAATTGTTCTGAAGTGAACGCTTCACAGTAAAATTATAACTATTAAAACCAATAAAGAGATCTAAATAGAAGTCAGTTATTAAACAAACCCAAACAGATTAACTGTTGGAGGGTAGCAGTTTAGCTAACAGATGGCTAAAAGTCGTCCTTTGTGTTTAACTTACATTTAAATTCTGGATCAGCCATGCAAAACAACGTCATAAAAGAAACAACTGAATAAAACAACAGGTAAGAAATGCTGAAAAGAATATCTTTAATGCTTTGCAGAGAGGTACATTGTTAGATAATATCAATCAAAAAGTAAAGAAATTGAAAAGAACAGTCTTAATCACAATTGAAGACAAAAAAAAGGAGACAAAATAATTTTCTTTGGTGTTCCTCCGTAAATTTCTCCAACATGGAACCTTTCCGTGGGCTGGAGGCGTGGGTCCCTTCCACGGAGTGCAGTCCTTCAGGAACGAACTGCTCCAGCGTGGGAGCCCCATGGGGCCACAAGTCCTGCCAGGAATCTGCTTCCCGTGGGGTCACAGCTTCCTTTGGGCATCCACCAGCTCCAGCAGGGGTCCTAGGGCTCCAGGGTTTTCTTTCAGTCCTCTCTTCAGGATGCTGTTGTGGAACATTTTTACCCTTTCTTAAATAAGTTATCCCTGAGATGCTGCCTCATCACTGATGAGTGGCTCAGCCTTGGGGCAGATATGTCTTGGATCTGCCTGGAATTGGTTCTGCTGGGCATGGGAAAAGCTTCTCAAAGAAGCCGTTCCTGTAGCCCTCCTCTCCCCGCCTCTCCTCTGCACTTGCCCAAACAGGACATGAATAACACAGAACTAGAAGGGATTTCAGGAGGTCACTAGTGCAAGTTTTGCCTCTAGGAATGAACAACAATATCGATGTGATTTTTAACAGATGCTCAGGATGGAATTTATGAAGACCCATGTAAGATTTCACAACTTCCCCAGGCAACCCCATTGCTTCCCTAATCTTGAATTACTAAAAGGTTCTCTGATATCGAAACTAAATCTTATTAAATGCAATTAAAGCAGCTTAGCATTTGTTCTGTTTTCCACAGTTTCATTGAACAGACAGACATTCCCTTCTTAAAAATCCTTTTATTAGTTTGAAATTCTTTTTGCATATCTCTTCTGAATTTTCCTCCATTTTAGGGTAAATAGCTCAATTGTTTAAAATATTTATTTCGTATTATTTTATATTATAAACAGCTATATACTAGCATACAAATAAAAGAAAAATAATGTCTCTCTATATATGACAGATTATAGCACAAATTACATTGATAACAGTATTAATCGACAATGTTTCAGACTTAGCTTCTTTTCTGTTGAATTTACATACATTTCATGAAATTCAGTCATAGTGATAACACGTGTCTTATACTCAAGAACTTTTCTAACATTGAGGGTGCATCAAATAAAGTTTGAGGCCTATGAATGGGGGAGGACAGAAAGGAAGACGAAAATAGCAAATAAATTGATTTGCGTTACCTGACTATGACAACCTGTCTCAAGAAGACTGAGGTGATTAGGTAAAGCAAGAGCTGCAGAGGCAAAAACTGCTGTCTTGTAGTGGCTTATCCAGTTAGAGAAGTCTTATGCCTTTTAATTGGCTAGGTCAGTGAAGGTCTTTTATTTGGCAAGGTCTCAGTGAAGCAAGCAGTGCACACAAGGAGACGGGGAATAGAATCATAGAATCATTTAGGTTGGAAAAGACCTTTAAAATCAATGCATCCAACTGTAAATCCAGCGCTGGCAAGTCCACCACTAAACCATGTTCCTAAGTGTCCCATCTACATGTCTTTAAATACATCCAGGGATGGTGACTCAACCACTTTCCTGGAAAGCCTGTTCAAATGCTTGACAACAGTTTTGGTAAAGAAATTTTTTCTAATACAAGTGGTTGTCCACATATAGAAGTGCATAAATTCCCTTAACCTCCTTTCTGGTGTCTCTTTTGGTCTTTTTATTATGTCACCTCCTAAATTCAGAGGAAACCTGTCTACATGAGTCTAAAATTCCTTAGGATGTGAAGACTGCTCTTTGATGATTTTCATCCTGAACAGAAGCTGAGGTTTTATTACACAAGGACTGAAGTTCCCTGTTTTATATCTGTGACAAACAATCTAGTGAAGAACTGTAATTTTGACAGTGGCTAACGCTTCTGAAGTTAAAGAAGATATTTGAAAAGTTACAGGGCACAAAAAGGAAAGAAATGCAAAAAGTCAGGAAGGCATGAAAGTGATGCTACAAAATTTATTTTTAAAAATCATGGAAAAAAAAAAGAGAAAGAAATTTAAAAATTGAAATGAGAGTTTGATTTTAAAAATCACACAGTATTTAGAAGACAAAAATAGAGTCACTTTTGCAGCAAGAGAAATTGACATGAATTTCAGAGGGTCTTTATCAATATAAGTAGTGCTTTTTGTGATTCTCCTTCACATGCCCTGACTATTCTGAGCTCTAACTTACTTCTGCCTGTACTCAGTTCCTTGGGAGTAACGAACTCCAGCAATCAGCTCCCTTTGTCTCCCACTTCTTTTTCTGCTTTCCTGAATGCTGTACTATATCTTCTTGACTGAGTAGCTTCCTTTTCTTTTCTGGCAGAGAATGAGATATAAAAGGAGTTTTGCTGACTACAAATAGGAACCGGCAATCTGTCAACTTCACTGCTGCTCAAGGCAACAATGAAGGTTACAGGATCTTTAAAAACAAACTTTCGGATTTTTTGACCAAGTGATGGAATCAGCATGCAGACAAGGAGGCCAGGAAAGACACACAAGTTACTCCTCCTGCACCACAGGCTTTACATGTTTACCTATTTTTATGTTAGAGCAGCTGTGTGAACCTACTCAGGTTCTCATACCTCGACAATAATTTGAAGCATTAGATAAGTTCAGATATTGGCATGTGGCAGAACAGAAATTGTGGGGATCTTCAGAAGAAATTTTCTATGGAATATATTGGATTAGAGTGAGCGAAAATATCCATAAGGCCATCACTCAGTATGAAACCTTGTTTAGTGTTCATTACCATGACCTGGTGACAAAGATGAGCTACACAGCTCATCTTCGAGGAGAGGGGAAAGAAAGGTTGCGTCAGTACATGTAATCTGAGAAGCTGGTAGGATTTTATACTCACTGTCACCCAAGTTTCCAGTGATTTCTGGTCCAAGTTTAGGAATGTTACACTCCACGTATTTACACTCACTTTGAGGGAGAGCATCTACAACATTGAGGCAATACTGTGTTCTTTACACTGACCTAGCTCATATATGGACAATGCAGTCCCTGTATTAAAACTAAATTTGCTGGTGCAATTTCTTTCACCAGACTTTTGGGTTTTAAGTGTATTGAGCTCTCGAGTTTACTGTGAGGTTCACTTATTTAACCACTTCTTCAATTAGTAATATATTAACATCATGATAGATTTTGTGGCTTGTGAAATCAATTTGCTTGATTTTGCTTTGGGCAGAGATCAATACTGTACTGTAATGGTATATGGATTCTCGAGAAAACAAAAAAACTAAAAAAAAATTAGTCAATACTGTTAACTGTTATTCTCATATATTAAAATTTATGTGCAGAGAAAATCAAACAGGATTTTAAAAAGGATGGTTTTATTGAGAAAAAAAGTGTTATTCTTTTTGATGGGGCATATAATTCTCATTGTGGCAGGATTTCAGAGAGACCATATCTACTGAACTATGAAATGCAATTGTTCTGAAAATATTAGTTGATGAGAAACTGTAATTTTCAAAATTTCAAGAGATGATCCAGTGGTCATCAATGAAAGAGACAAGATAGGAAAAAACTTTTTATCTTCTTAAGCGATTGGAGATTTCCTTCTAATGAATTCAAACAATATTATTAAAAATTGCTTAACTGGACTAACCATTTCAAAGTAAAATAAAAACAACTTCAGGTTGTTCTTAATTTTCACTCCCTTTAAAAATTCAACATATCATTTCTCAAGACTGTGAAATATGAAGTATGGAATGCTTCTTCTATAGTGTAAGAGTAGCAAAATAAAATACACAAGAAAGGATGAAAACAATAGCACTTTTTTTTCCCGAAATAATTAAAAACTCCCCATAACAACAACTGAAAGTAACCAAAAAATATCTTTCAGCTGGTTTTTTTTCAGTCTATGTCCATAAAATTATGAAGCACAGAACTTCTGTTTGGGTACTCTACTGAAAAAGAAAATTAATTAGAAGAATAAATAATAATTTATGACTAAATATCTCTGTATATAAGTAACCTGGTTTATTCCATGGTCCAGATAACAAATCAGTGATCAGGAACATGCTATTGGAGTTGACAATATGGCTCGTGACATATCAAATCCTTTAAACTGAGCTATAACTAAGAAAAACCTTATGCATTTTCCCTATGCGAATGCAGATTTGATCTACAGAGATTATAAGTAGTGGCATTACATCTTTAAAACAGATCTCATCAAAGGTGAAGATGAAGAAAGCAGCGTTATCTTTAATAATGTTCTCTTCTTTAAGCAATGGCATGTAACGCTGTAATACAAAGAAACAATAAGTACAAAGAAAAGCTGCATCCTGTCTCCCAGTTGCTAACCACTAGCTGTTAACCACCTGTGGTGTTTTACACAGTTTAGAATTATGAAACATTATAATTCTTCTGAATTACTTATCTGAAAGACGCTTTTCACAAGAGACTGGGAAAATGTAGTCTAAGGGACAATTGTTGGCTTTCCTTAGACTTCAGAATTTGTGAAAACTACAGCATTTCAATCAAATAGTTTTAAATTATCACTTTAAGCACCTCATGTCAAATTGAAATATTATTTCACAACTGCAAAAAATGTATTTTCAGCGAATTGGCCATATGAACAGTTATTGAACATATGTCTGTGTGACTGATTCTGTCACAAGGCATAAAATTCACCCAGTAATTCCTGTATGTGGCCTAAGAACTGCACCTGAAATAAATGGTGTATTCAGAGATACACAATCTCACGATTTAATAACTTCAAAAATGGGAGGGAAGGAGGGGGTGGGCTTTACTTCACCGTTTGATAAAGTGCTTCATTTATTGATGTCAATTTTTGTTAAAATTGTGTGATACATTCCTACTTGTGCTTGCTAACTTTGGCCTCTTGTTATCTGACACTCAAAGGTTACAGGCAGCTCTCACTTCATGATTTTGCATCACTAAATCCATATGTAATGTCAGATATTTTTGCCATGACATCACACAAACTGATCACATTGGCTGGTTAACTATGAAGATGGTCCGTGTCTTTTCCTGTACATCCTACAGGGACTGTTCTTTTCATGCTTAAAACCAATAATTTTCTTTTACTCTTGCTTTGATATTAAAAATAGATAATCTAGATCAATTATCTCATTTGGATCACAAAACCAGTAACCGGTCTTTGTTCCTCTAAAAACTCTCAGTTGAATTATTTTTAGAATCCATCAAATAGCACTGAATAGCATTTGTCTTAATAATATTCATTGTTATATTGGTTATTTAGCGTCATTTTGCTTTAATCCACGTGCAGGGGTCCTTTAACAATGAACCTGGTTGCCATGCCTCAGAGGTGGGTCACAATACCAGGCTGGAACAGTTCGGTCCTGAAGGGCAGCATCCCACAGAAGGGACCCACGCTGAAGCAGTTTGTGAGGAGCTGCAACCCGTGGGAAAGACACACACACTGGAGAAGTTCATGGAAGACAGTCTCCCACAGGAAGGGCCCAGCAGGGGAAGAGTGTCAGGAGTTCTCCCCCTGTGGAAGAAGAAGCATCAGAGAAAACGTGTGATCATGATACCCATTCCCTGTTTTCCTGTGCCACTTGGGCAGAGGAGATAGAGAATTGGTAATGAAGTTAAGACTGGGAAGGAGGGAGGGGTGGGGGGAAGGTGTTTCTAACGTTTGTTTTACTTCTCATTATTTAATTAATAATAAATTAAATTAATTTCCCCAAGCCAAGTCTGTTTTGCCTATGACAGTAACTGCTGAGTGATCTCTCCCTGCCCTTATCTCAATTTACGTGTCTTTCATTATATTTCCTCCCTCCTATCCAGTTGATGAGGGAAGAGAGAGAGCAGCTTTGGTGGTCATCTGGCATCCAGAAAGGAAAAACACAATCTAAGTTTAGAATATTCAGCTCCATTAAATGAGAGATAATCACCTTGCTACTAATGAGTTTCAAGCTACACAATGTTTTGTAGCCTACTTAGCTTTGTCTAATAGTTACTTCTGTTAGCTACCATCTGAACAGTCACTTTTTATTCTCTATCATTTAATGAGTCCTCTGCATATTCCCTCTTCTTTCTCTTATCTTTCTTTCCCAGTCCTATGCCTTGGTAGTTTAACCTCTATCTTTCTTCTAACCTGTATTTTTTTTCCTTTTTGGTAACAGGGATACATTCCTTTTTCCTTTTCTTTTCATTATAGTGACAAGTTCCTTATCCCTATTAAAAAAAACCCCTACAAAACCCAAAAAACCAACCAACCAACCAACCAACCAACCACGAAACCAAAAGCCAAACAAAAACAAAACAGACAAACAAAAAAGCTTATGGGATTCTAAAAATTATGCCTCAAATACATCAATAAATACATATTTTTTTACATGAAAACAAATGCTCAAGTTCAAATGGTAATTAGAAAAACTAGTCTAAAGCAGTCAGAATCAATGAAATGAGGTAACGAATCCTAGTTTGGACAGTAAAGACACTAAAACAGTTAAAACTTACCTCACAACGAATAGAAAGAGAAATGTTTCAATCAGGTAGATATCTTAAATCAAGTTCCCTCCCTAATCAAAGGCATGCTGAGTCAGGCACAGCTCACCATGAATAAAAGTTTTCTGCTTTTCATTATTTTTCCCATTATTCTCCTTTTCACACCTGGGAGCCTCAGTAGTATTTTAATGTTTAATGATGATAGTTTTTCTCCATTCAATAATTCCATTTGAATAATGGTCTGCATAATGCCACAAAATGGAGTATGGTAATGTTGCTTTATCACCTGAGGCAGTATAGTTTTCTTCTCCAAAGAAAGAAATTTTCTTTGGACAGGCAACATAATAAAGTGAATTCCTGAACTCCTGCAGGGCACTTGTATCTGTTACACTCGTGACATTTTAACAGAAAGTGTGTAGATCTAATTAGTCAGAAGCAGAAGTGTAATCAATACTGATTTATGAATATTTCCCACACGTAACACTACGTGGTTGGACAGAATAAACTGTTACTTGTATGATTTAATCTCTGTGATTTCTTCGTGCTCTTTGTTCATAAAAATAATAACCATATATGTTAGAACTGAAAATTTCCAACTGCAGACATCTGAAACACATCTTTTTCTACATGTGTATGTACAGATGTCTACAGTTGCTCTGGGGACATGAAACTCCAGGCTCAGGAGTCTTATATAAGAGGAATGAAACCGGATCAGCTCCTGACTGAAGATTGCTTGTGATGTTGTGCAAATTAATGCTAGCTAGTTGCCAGTCATTCATCTGTTCTTTTACAGATTAATTTCTGTGATCTCTAGCCCCAAGCAAGCCTGAGAGCATTACAAGCATCACACTCTTGTAGGCTGGCATCCCTTTGAAAGTGAGATATTTTTAATCATTTTAATTGCCTTTCCCTTGACCTTTTCATTTCTGCCATAGCTGCCTTGAAACACACCAATCTTTAATCAATATTCCATGTGCTGGTACCTCATAATTTTTGTTTTGTCATCTCTTTATTGATAGCTTGACTTACATTTCTGCTTAAAGTTTGCGAGTTTTCCTTTTATATTATTTTGTGACTGTGCCAGCATGCCCACCGATGTCTAAAAAGCTGTTCCTGAGTTACCACCACAAAAGATGGATCATACAGCCAAACAGAGAAAAAGGCCATCTGTAAGAAGGTCAGAAGATGAGTGGTTTTGCTCACACCAGAGTTCTAGAGGAACTGTTACACACTTTTCTCAAATAGCAAGTGATAGGATGAGGGGAAATGGGCTCAAGTTGCACCAGGGGAAGTTAAGATTGGAAAATAAAGTTATCTTAAAAACCATTGCCAAATGCTCATTACAAAATATTTCTCTTGGGAGAGACAACTTTTAAAGTGGAAGGCGATGATTTTTGGAAAATTTCTGCATCCAAGAACGCAAGACAAGACTGAAGCATGCAGTCTCTCTCTCAAGAGTATTAGACACAAGAGTTTTGATTTTTTCAAATGACTTTGCTATTCCTTCTTTGGAGAATAATTTTCTGTTTCTGTATTTGGAGCACATCATCTACCTCCTCTTGGCTCCATGTACAACAGTAAATTACAGCAAATCTATTATAAATCAAACAAAACAAACAGAATACTTTATAAGATAAACATCCCTAGCTCACTCCAAATAGAAAATTTAACAAAATGAAGGACAACTGTGACACAGAAATTTGCTTTATATATTTATAAGGATTTAGGAAATACTAAATTTTTTTCAAGTTTCATCTTATTTGTAAAATATATTTATTCTTTATAATGCAGCAATTTTCGTACACCTCCAAATTTCAAAAACACATAGATAGTTGGATGAACTTAATGGTAAAAACTCAAACAGAACCAGTCTGATGAACTAAGCCTCTTTTTATATCATCAGTTCTACAGACATCTGTGAAAAGTAATGTGAGGCATAATAATTTAGGAATATATTTTTTAAAATACAAGAATAGCAACTGAACATATTATCTCCCAGCGACTGAGAAAATCAAAGTTCAGCCTTTAAAAAAGCTAAGTTACAAACAAGGGAGTACAAATAAGAGGTTACAATGGAATAATGAAGGATAATGAAAAATGTGACGTACAAAGCAATCAATGCAGAAGCAAATATAGTCTTCAGCAACTCCACAATTAGGAAGGCATAGAATGGCAAAATACACTCATTAGTAAATCTAAAAAGACAGAAATTAGGTTGCATGTTTGAGGTTGTCTTCCCTGTTATTCTATCACTCAGTAAAAGCTCTCTGTTTAGTGAGTCTCAAAAGTGAATAAAGCTGACAATGGCTCACTCCTAGAAAAGACAAAACAAACCAAAACACAATCAAGATCATATGAAACTGATAGTTATTGAGCTCTTTAAAAACATATAGCATCCATTTAAAATCAAACTGACACTTTATGAGTAGCAACAATTTTTCACTGGGTTTTCACTGTCATTCAAATTGATTGTTGTTTCATGTTGAATAAAATGTAAGCAGTCTTTCAAGCCTGCAGAAAGCACCACAATAATTCATATTAAGATGACAAGGCTGTGAACTCTCACACATTGCCTCTTAGTTTTTCTGATTTTTCATGCAGCTAAACACGATCTATTACCACTAATGAAACTTAATCTTCAATTGAACATATGAAATGTATCTGGGTATAAGACATGTAATAAAAAATGCCCAGAAAAGTGGTTAAGGCAACTTTGTTTTGGTAGCTATGAGGAAGAGCATTCCCTCTTCCTGTTTTTTGTTGGTTTTTGTTGTTTCTTTAGTTTTGTGGGATTTTTTTTTTCCACCATAAAACTGTAGACACTGTAGACCTGCTAGAAAATCTGGTCTGATGGTACCATTCATTCCCTGTTTGCACTGCTCAGCGAATACATCAAAACTACCAGGGCCTAGATATAAAGGGGCTTATCCAAACTTCACACATTACTGCAAGTGTGTCCCTTGTGGAAACTGCTGACTCTAATAAATGTATTTTGGCCAAGCAAGAAAAACATTTAACTAAATTAGATTAAATGCAGTTTTGCATTTCAGATGGCATTGGTTTTTGATTGCCACTTTATATTAAGAAGCAGAAACCCAGTAATTTACAAAGTGAAGAGGCAGAGATTCATATGATAATATACATCCAGATATCTCAAGTGAAGATGTCTATCTTTGTATGAAAATAAATTTACTTAAAATGAGCTTTCTAGTTTTGTCAAATTATGGTGTGGTGGTTTAGTATTTCTTCATTTGACATATTCAACATAACACTGGAAAAGCTACTTCCAAATCAAGCAGGGTGCCATTGAGGTCTCAAAGTACAATGTACAAATATTTCTTTTTCCTGAAAATATACTACAGAAATTAAACTGGAAAAATTATTTTACCATAGTAAAACAAACAAACAAAATCAATAGTTCCTGTATTTGACTATAATAATTTCCATAACTGTCTTGAGTTCCTTAAGAAAAATAATAAAAATAAATCAGTGTACATGATTTTTAACTTTCATTATCAGATTATTGAAATATTAGTGCAATCTTTTTCATCTATTTTTAAAGCAGTAGAAAGACTTGTCACTATTTAGATTTAAAAGAGAATATATAGCAAGCAAGATTTTTGATTTATGAATTGCATTAAGCACTGACTTTTATTTTTCCTAAATGCAATAAAGATTTTGAAATAAGATGCTTTTCCACTTATAGTAACAGGATGTACAGAGATAAAGAATAACAAAACCAGTAGGCCAGATGATAATTTGGCCTGGCTATTTGAAATCATAATTTTCTGTAGATGATCTTGCTGCATAGGACAGTCTCCTAAATAAGAACTGTAACTTCCTGTATGACAAAATTGAGATAGTAAAAAAATACAAGTCATATTGAGAGAGACTGCATCCTGTTGAAAACACTGATTACAACACTATGTAGCATTCTCTTGTACTTTCTTTGCTTGAAAATTTATTAGAACTCACATTTGAAATTAAAAAAAAAAAAAAAAATCACTGAAGAAAACATATTTCCTGGCCCTCAATAGAGATTAAATGTGTTTTTTGACGGCTAACTCCTGTAAATATCCATATTGCTAGGAGAAGTCAGGCGGATCTGAGAAGCGATGAGGACACGGTGCACCGTCTGCTCATGCTCTGGGTTTCCCTGCTGCCTCCTTGACTCTCCTGAGAACACTGGACACTGACAGAGTGAGGGCAGCAGCAACACTGAACTGTGGCAGCTGGAGAGCCGAGGGAACGCGCACACTGACCTGCTCTAAACTCTCATGCAAACAGGAACATTTTGGTTTATTCTGGATTGTGATTGGAGAGACAATATTCTTTCTTTGGCCCAGTACGAGGAAAAAATATGTCTGAGCTGTCACGTTCCACACCGTGCTTCTCCCTTCTTTTGCACTCAAAACAGTTACACCTGAGAGAGCCTTACAAACCATGCCTTAGTAATACTATTCACTATTTTTCTCTCTGATGAGCCTTTTGGGGAACTTGTCTGAGAAAAAAAGCACGTGTATGGATATGTCCAGTTTATCATCTGAAAAAGGCAACTTCAACTCAACAAGTTATTATAACACATCGTACAAGAAGAACATTTGCTGCAGACAAAATCACTCTTAAAATCCTCACATACAGATGGCATTATTTAAGGAGAAAAGGAAATATGGCTGTATTTTGAATCCTTTCTGTTTCAGCTTACATTTTTCATTACTTACAGTTCTGTGTTAAGAATGTATTTATAACTGTTCTTGGTAACGCTCGTCCCAGAAATTATAGACAGATGAACGTATGAAGTGTTTTTAGAATTGCAAAATTTGGAAGAAAAGAAAAAAGAAACAAACCTTTATGAAACTTGTCTGTGATATCATGGGTTTTTTAGCTTGGTATCTGTTGCCTAAAAATCAAAGTCCCAGTGGATAAAGGTAAAAGTCACTTAATTGACAGAATTCCTGAGTGACTGAAAATTGGCATCTGTTCTTTATAGTCTCATCTTTGAGATTTCTCACTAGAAAACAGCAGTTGAAAAGATTATCTTATAGTAGTACTAAATAATAGACTGTTCTGCGACATTCAAAGGTCTGAAGCTCCCTGTGGAACTAATGACATTTGTACAGCAAGTCAGGCTGCTTCTGCAAAGGATGATGGTGGAAGCAGGAAAATGATAGGTTTTTGACAGAATGTTAACCCTGAGTTGCCAGATTTTCTAAAATATAACTGCAAATAAGAGAGCTCTAGTAACACTTCTAATAAAGGGCCAAAGTCTAGGATGAATTTTAAACTCATACACTTCCACTGATTTTGATGTTCACAGCTGATGCTCTGTCCCTGACACTTTAGACAGAGGAAATAAATGCCATATTGCTGTGCTCTGATGACAGATCAGTAAGGTATTTTTTCCAGAAGGTATAATAAGCATTTTATTAAGGACAGTTCCTTTTGCTCGTCATTGCAACACCCTTTTTTTCTTTTCTTTTAAACCCAAAAGTTTAAAAAGTTTCTCTGGATTTATTTGAAGTAAGTATGGCTAGCTTGGACATTAAACATTATCATGGCCTCCAAATGAGATCTCTTCCTATATTTAATCCACTGCAATACTGAAAAAATATTAAGGGAGAATTAAATCATGAACTTTTCTCACCCAGGAGACAATTTGACCTTACATGTCCTGAATGCCCTTAGTACAAGGCTGTAACATACGCAGGAAAAATCTTGGGAAGACTCTTAATTTCTCTGATTGCATCTGAGGAAAATTGCAACTGGGAATTTAGGAGTCACAGGGAAAGAAGGCAAGTGAGCAAGGATAATTCACTTTTCTCTTGGAAGAGAGAACTCAGCTCCAGACCTAATGCCTGCTTGTGTTTTACATCCGCACCTCTTTGACTGTCTCTCCTTACTGGGAATCTTTCTTCCGTGTATGACAGCGTAACTTCAAGCCAAGGGTTAAGAGTTTATATGTCTCTGATATCCCACAACCCTGACGCTGGAGCCTGTTTCCCGGTGTATGGGAGTCAAATTATTTTGGAACGAGATGGGTCTGCTGGGGAAAACTGGCACTGAAATATTTGTAAAAGTCACTTTGTTCTTCTGCTTTCTGCCACCCACTGTCTGATGCATCTGTCTGTGAGGACCAGCACAATGATCTGCTTTGTAGACTTCTTTAGGGATTTAAACAGAATCGGGCAGCTATCTGTCTAAAGTCATATAGCAAGAGAACTCAGCTGGAAGGAGAACATTGTCTTCTCAACGGGGCAGCTAAATCCGTGTTTAAGCACTGAGTCAATGTCTGCCTCAAGAAACTGGAGACCTAGGCAGTGTTAGAAGTAGATGCTCTTGATTACTGTCTGAATCTTGAACCAAGAGCCCAAATTCCCAGCTGAGACATGTTTCCCAGGGTTGCATTTAGCCCCATGGGCAGGCAGCATTACTTACCTGCACTTGCTATGTCTGTTACCTCAAAACCTGCTCAGGCTTTCTCACTCTAAACACAGGCATGAAGAGAAACTGAGACTTACACCAGGAAGGTTTTAGAGAATTTCACACCAGGAAGGTTTTAGAGAATTTCTCACTAGAAAGACAAAAGAGATAAAGAGAGGGATTTACTGTGCATTAGTAATAACACGGCCCATCATTGCCAGCCTGTACTCTGAAAACTTTCTAATGAAATACTGCATGCTGTTTAGCTAGCAGAGTAACAAGGTATGTTTGGGCAGGGCACTGGCATTTAAACCAAACTAGTTATTGTATCTCCCCAATACTAGTTATTGTATCTCTCCTGTTACCTGCATTAGCTAAAATACAGACTTAGAATAAAAGTTCCCCTGAGGCATAATGTTACATGTGTATTGGGTATACATATTTTCTCTTGTAGCTGTTTACGTGTTCCAAACGTTTGGTGCAGACAAACAGCTTTTTAAATATACTGGCCTAAGTGATTTACTATACTGAAATCATCCATGCCCTCCTCTTCTCTCAACTACCATATGTGAAAGCAGTTTTTATCGGCATAAACTTCCTGAACAAACTTTAAATCTTAACTTTTGTAGCTGTTACAAAGAAAGTCAGTAATGCCTTGTACTCCTTTGGCTTTAAAGATTCCTTTTTAACTTTGCTCCCTTTTTCTTTGTGATTCCAAATTGGCAGATGGAGTTCTCATGTTACTGAGATACTTAAAACTAAAAGCAGTGAAAACTTATTCAAATTTCAAAACAAACCAATCCCAAACCTTCTGCCCTACACTCCTGTTCCTTTTTCAATAACTGAAGAAATCTTTATTTTGGTATGGAAATATCTGGAAAAAACATGCACCTTTTCCTTTCCTGTTAAACAAATACTCTTTCCCTGTTGCTTCTGCTCAACACATGGACAGACAATTAAATAGAAGTATAAAGGGCAGGAAAGAGCAAATTAATAAATTTTTAAAATCTTGATTCTTCTTTCTTACCAAACAAAAGCTAGAAGCTAATATTACACAAGGCAAAGTAAAATGTAGCAAAGTGGATCCACCCTTGATTTGTCCTATGTCAATATTTTCTTAAAGAAGTATTTATGGTTTCAGTGTTCCTGCTGAAAGGTGGAAAGTTATGGAGACAAAACGTTATTACAAATGTCCTGTGTTGTCATGACTGTAACGAGCCAGTTTGCTCCTTTAGTTTTACTGGTGGTTACCACATCCCACTGGCCTGCGTTGCCTGAATCTGCTCTAAGAACACAAAAGGAGTGCAAATGCGGAGGCCCTTTTTCCACTTCAGATTCCGTCATAAGCTCTCATAAAGTCAATAATGCTTTCCCCACTTCTAATGGTTCGGCATTGATTTCTGTTACTTACAGAAGTGGTCCTGCAGGTTTTAGAATTTTCTTTTTTCCCCTCAATGTTTTCATTACTTGGTAAATGACAATTAGACTTTCTGAAATTTAATCCATAAAATTTTTAAGTGAATATGCTTTTAAGAAAATTTTCTGATTCTGCGTTGACTTTGTCATTTCAATAAAGTCCTCTGAAACTGAACCCAAATGATTTTTTGTGGCACTTTATAAATGATTCTTAGAAATAGTCCAAAGAAAAAGGCCAGAAAAGCAGAAAATTATGCCACTGGGTTCTTCCAAGCCTCCTATCTCTCTTGGTAAGTACTGCATCAAAGCTTACCCTTTAAGACAAACAGTTTCCTTGCTCTTGAGTGCTGTGGTTTTAGTTTGTTTTTAACAGTTTCTCAATTGAGTCTGCCAGCAGGCCCATGATCTATCCAGCAGTGATAACAGTGTGCAATACACGACTCTTTTCTACACAGCTTCCCGGCCTCTCTTTCTGTGTCATAGCTGGCTCTGTATGCCACTGGGCAGAAATCCAAGCCTAGGGCTTTAGCCAACTCGAAATTTCAGCTATTATTACTGCACCATTAAAAAGCTTCTGAATTTCAATTCTTCAACAGCTTCAGCATAAAAGACTGCATACTCTATATCCATCTTTTTAACTAGTCTTTTTCCCTTTATCTCCTCTAATAAATTACTCACAGACACAGACTTCCCTCTTCTAAAGTGCAGTATACTCTGCTAATTATTTGTATAAAATAAAATTTTAAAAAAATATAACTTAATTATCACTATATTCTGCATGGCTTTAAAGTTAGCACTCATTTGCATTGCAGCAGAACCTGATGGGCCCCACAGGGACCGGGGTATTATTGCGCCTATTGCTGTAGGAACACAGAACAAGGATCAATCTCAGTCCTAAATAGCTATTAGCTGCGTCAGGCAAAAGGATTGTTCTACCTTGTTTAACAGATGAGGTACCAAAGTACAGAGATTAAACAATTTGCTCCAGAAAATCCATGGCAGAACTGAACCCAGGTCTCTTAAATCTGAGCCAGATGTCCAGTTCCAAAGATGTCCATTTGTCTTCCTTAGGATAAGTCACATTCTGTAAACATCTGTGTCTTATCTGCTGTCTCAGTGTACCCTGGCTCAGCAGAGATTTCCTGTAGCTATCAATAAGAAAACCTTTCATTTCTGCTCTCTTCACACATGAAAACTTTGAAACTTCTGGACATTTAAAACCGTTGAACTTAAAAAAATTGTAGACTGTTGCCATTGCCAGAGCCAGAGTTTCATGTCTGACAGAAGAACTGGCACAAACACAATTCACATTCATTGCTGTAAACAAGATGTAATGGAGCAGTACAGCAGCAGCCATGACTGTCACATATCACCATTGCTCTACTTGCATATAGTTAATGCCTTGTGAAAGGTACCATTATGATAAAACAATTCAAAATAATCTCCCAACCAGTGTTTCTGCCTGGAAACAACACGTCACAGTCAGGAGAATGGTTTCAGCTAACAACGCTCCCCTTGTTCTGTACCAGAGCCAACAAGCTCTCTATCCATCAGCACTGCAACCCGCCAACCCACAATAATGAGCTTACTGGAAACATCTGTAATGGGAACTGAACCTACAATTTCAAGATATTTTAGAAATAGAGGAGGGACAGAAGAACACACAATGGAATATGGGATATTTGTACCAGAGTTACTTGTGAGGTGGTCTGTATCTGTATGTATGTTAACCAGTGGGTCTTACACCATCCTCAGCAGAGAGCATTATTGGTGAGGGTGAGTATTCAAGTGTTTTTAAGAAAAACCTGGACTATGGGACTATTTTCTGAAATCATACTACCTGGAAACCGATCTCCTCAAAGACGGGAAGGTCAATAATTTCAATTTGCTTATGTTATTTTGGATAAAATCTTATTCTTTGATACCTCAATTTAAACGGGAATAACATTATGTTTAAAATTTTCTTCTTTGAGATTGGTGTATTGAAATAGCTTGGGCAGGAGTAGAAGCATCAACAGAGCTACACTGCATGGTAGTATATTTCTCTGGGCTCTGTGCTGTACTGAATCATCTAGACACATCCTAAAGGGCCCCAGGGTGTCAGAGGGTTGAGGCATGAAATATCTGATTAATAAGGTCAGTTTGGTGAATTCTTTCCTTCTCTAATGCGCCTTGCGCAGGTTCTGTGGTGCTGGGTGAGAGCAGCTGCAGCGTGTTCCACAGGATCCCTTCCATGAGGGGTCCCGGACGGGGCCAGACCCCTGCTAGCCAGCTGTTCCCCACCCAGGGCGATGGTGGCCAGCAACCACCCCGCGCATCGTTGGTTCAGGCACCCCCAGAGGTTTAGGAGGTGGCTCTTGGATGGACAACCGGAGATTTTATTGGGCGGGACCCCAGGGAAGAGAAGGTCCCACATCGGCGTCCCAGGAACCAAGAGGGCGAACTTCCGTTCGGCTGGGGGTTATAAAGGGGTCCCGAAGGGGGCGGGTAATACAAAACAGCCAGTGGGGAGAGAGGGAGAAGGGGGTGGGTAATACAAAACCAACTGATGGAGAAAGAGGGTCAGGAATGGGGGCTTTGGTTACATCTTGCAAGGGTACATGAATATTCATAAGAGTGGATGGGAGAAGCTCTTGCAACAAACCCGGAGGGGGGTTTCTTGGACCCAACCCATGGGCTCCCTTGGTCTTCCGGGCCCCCCCACTACCAGTGCTGGTGGTTCACCCATCACAACACTTCTCAGGTCACAGAACAGGAAAAAGTGATCCTTTCAGGCCTGTAGGGTTTTGAGTAAAATTTCTAAATTGAAGTGTGGTAAATCAGATTTGAATCCTTCCTGCCTGAAACACCCTGAGCCCATTTTGTTCTGAAGGAAGTTTTACTGCAAGTCTTTTTGGACTGTGGCATTTAACAGGGAAAGTCCACCTGAAAGAATTAAAAATTTCAGTGGGCAGAATAGCAAACTCATACAAGCACAACACTGTGATTTTTTTTTTTGTGAGTCAAAGGGAAGAACAGAAAGAGACATCCTTCTGCTGCTATTAATATTAATGACAGACTATTCCCCCAGAAAGTTAAGGCATCTTAAAATAAAGGTTTAGAGTGTGTTCATGGTTCCTTGTGCAAAGCCACGTTAGGAATTTCCATGCATCTCTGAAAAAAACCCACAGTATACTTAATTGTGCTGGTCAGTGTAATTAACTTAGGTGCAACCCTAGTGGCTGGAGGGTCCTGTTTTGAATCTTTGCAGTTATCTCTGACAGCTCAGACAGCAGGATGGTCTGAAAGTTAAAACACTCCATGGGAAGGTGAAAAGTGTCTCAAGCAGAAGTTGGATTTGAATCTCAACCCCCACTACCCCAGCTCACACTTGCACTGTGATCCACCGGAGAAGGAGCCCCACATGTTGTGTCTCACACCTCTCCATAGCACCTCCGTGAAGGAAATGTTTTAAAAGGCCATTCCCAAGCCCTGGGAATCTAATGTATTACTTGACTATTTTTTTTTTTGCTTATGTGTTATTATTAAAAGGGAGAAAACCAGAAAAAATAGAGAGTAATGCATTTGCCTAACTTATCAATGCAGAAAACTCAACAGCATTTCATAACCATGAAATTATAAATTTACAAGTATGTATATATTACAATTTGGATTTATTAACATAAACACTAACACAGAACTCTGTTTGGCTACATAAGGCTAGATCGTGCATCATTCATTTGATGGCTAAAAGAAATAAAATGGAATATTATTTGCTGCTCTGTCTTCTACAAAATATTGTCGAATTGTGGGAACTTTCTGTACTTTACCTATTTATTTGCTTTACAATTAATACTTTTCTTTCTTTTTTAATTTTTCCCCAATGTCTTTCAACTGCAGTTAGAATTGTAAACAGAGTCACCTCTCTTGAGAGAGGTTGTACTTAATAAAAAAGAGCTGGATGAGTAATAATTTCTATAAGAGCTGTTCAGATAAGGTCCAGAAGGCTCATAAAGACACTACATAGCTCATCACCCAAATTTACTTCTCACAATGTATTCAGTAATATTCTTCTTTTGTCTTGCTATGTAGAAAATGCAAAAATAAAAAAATTCCTAATATTTTATTCTTTGGAGTAATAGAAAATCACGTTGCTGATTCTTTCCTATATACTGTGTAGAGAATTTCTCCTCTACACAGGATCTTGCCAGAAATACTGGCTCACTTACTGTTATGGGAAGTAGGCTGTGATTTTCACATCTGCTTGCAACTTCACAGAAAAGGATGATTGAAGGAAAATAAAAATGTCTTATCTTTTTCAGCTTATAACTGGATTTCACTAGCCTTGTTTACAGTAGTAATGCCACTGAAGCTGAAATATGAGTTCAGTTTTGGTAGTGTGGAAGTTACGGTCCAGCAGATTTCTCTGTTGCAAAAGACTCTGTCTTTCAAATTCCCTGTAGGAAACCAGACTTAAACATGAAGTGCTTAACATTTAAAGCTACACTGGGTAAATAAATATGGACTTTAAAAAGCTGTGCATACTTCCATGTAATATTAAGAGCAATACATCTTCAATGAAAAGTGGTCGTCCATGAATAGAAGTAATATGAATTTCTCTTGATGCCAATATTCTCTGAAGCCATAAAACCTCTATCAAATGTGGACAAGCAAGGCAAGCTCCTTGCTAAATGTCAAGCAAATGGTCAAATATTTGTAAACATGATCTGAGGAGGATGTTGAGTAGATGATGCAATGAAACCATCTGGAACCAACTGCAACCTGTAATGTAAAATGGTACACAATTGCGTACGTAAATACGTGTAAATACCAAAACCACGTAGCTCCCAAAGCTATTTATTTTAATATTTATATGGGTTTAAATAGTGTTACTGATGTTTTTTTTCTTTGAATTGTCACCTCTCTGGCAGGTGAAGCTGTTAATGTAGAACAGGTTTAATATATCAGTAAAACATCTAACTACATAAAAAACCACACTTCTTTTACTTTTTTCCTCTTTTGTTCCTATAGTCATTCATCATTCACTCCTCCTGTCAACACTTGACCGTTTATGCCACATTTCCTTTCACTCAGTGTCCTACCTCAACCAGTGACATCCTCTATGAATTCTTCTGTCTGAGACAAAGAAAGAAAATAAAATGCATTGCAGCTGGGTTGCAGCTTCCTGAAATTTCAACAGTGTCCATGTTCACTCGAAGACAGGAAAAAAGAGAAGGGCAATAAAAACAAGGGCTTTGTTTTTCACTCTATTCCTAGACTGATGTTTGTCTTTGATGATAAGGACAATCTCACTTTCCATTCTTATTCAGCCTTTGACTTGTTCCGCCCCTCAACACATCAGTCACTACCAAAGTTTCTTGCAGTCTTTATTGCACAGCTGAATACAATATGTTCATTGGGGCCATCAAATTCTCTCATAAAATTCACTAAATTTTATGCCAGCAAGTTGAAAGCTTCTGCTAAGCTTCAGGTGGAAGACTCCATATTTCATTACCAAAACAACCAATTCTTGACATGCAACTTCTTAAATTATCCATTCCTACTATTCATTATTTTGCATTATTTTGTGAATGCCTGTATATATAAAAGGTCAGTCTGAAAGTGTAGTCATGACATAGATCATGAGCTGTCTCTAGATTAGTAAATATTAAAGGACAATCAAAGCAGTTCCATAGACCAAAACAGCAGATGACAGAGATGTGATGCCCACACGATCTGTGTTTCAGGCACTCCACTTCAGCTGGATGAAATGTGGTCCTGTGGACTGAAAACCCATTAAGACCACATTAATTCTTTGAGTACATCCTCTGGTTCAGTTTCACCTGAAAGCAATACATTTTGCACACTTTAGGCTTTTATGTGATTGAACCAAAGTCAGTCAGCAGACAGAATCAGATTTGCTGCAAAAACACAATTCTAATCTAAACAAAAACACTAAGAGAGCTGAGGGCAGTTTCACCTCACATTTTTGTGCATTAGGTGGCTCCTTATAGTTAATTTTGGTGATTAATGTTGAACTGCTAGCATTTCTTTAAAAATCCTAAAAATATGAATATAATTAGCAAGAAAATTAGTTATTCTCAGAACCTGAGTACTGTTTTCTTTTTCATTTATTAAGATTTCCAATTCTATCTAATTTCTCTCAACAGACATTTATCACACATTCCTCAACATGCAAAAAAAAATTCCCTAGGAAGTATGTCTGCCTAGTAAAATATATTTGGAATGATCTAAGGCTGAAAATGGCTAGCCTGACATAAAATTTAGGTTTTTATGTAACAAGCATACATTTCTAAGATTCAGGAAATCATAGTTTTGAAAAATTTTACCTATTGATAATTTTTGGACTAGGAAATTAAAAAGAAAGCCATTTTCAAAAAATTAATTTGGTAGTGACAAGCAGCATTTATAATTGTTAAACTAGAGCAAGATACAAATTAAATTCTCCATACTTGTTTTCAGGACTTCTCTTGATTTTTTTTCTCTGTTTTCCAAAGTGTTTTGTTTGTAGTTTTTGGTTGATTGGTTGTTTTTTTGTCTTTGGTGTCCTCAAATAAGTTTAAATTGGCTTTGTATTCTACCTGTAAGGTCATTCAAATGGGAAAAAAAAACCCCAACCAACAAACAAGGCAAAAGCACCTCACATTAATAAGTTTTATTTTAAACTGCAAAGAGTTTTATAAATGTTCATTTATGCACACAGAGTGAAGTTTAAAACCCTTATATTTTGCTGACAGACTTTGCAGAATTAAATCCAGCAGCTCTAGGATCGGGTTTAAAAACAAACAGCACATCTCATCTTTGGATGGAAATTTACCTCTGAGATGATTGAACAGGAACATACACAATTATGAGTGACTGGCTTTATGCAGATCGTCTCATAACACCAGTGTCACAGAGCCTTTCCATAAAAAGCAACTCTGCTTTTATGTTATGATTATTAATACTGCTGTGGGTGGTTATGTGAATTGCAGACAGATTTTGCTTGACGCTCTTGGAAACTGTGACTAATACAACTAATTCGTAGGCTTAAAAGAAGTTGATCAATCTTTTAAAGAGTTCTTAATTTGTTCAAACTTTCAATTAAACTTTGCTAAAAGTGGGTTTTTTTAAAAATAACCCTAGAATTTAATGTATTTCCACGTATGTTTTACAATAGTCATTATTTAATATCAAATCCATATGAATCTTGGAATATATTATGGTATTATAGCTTTCTCTACATCACTGAACTGTGACAATAGACCAGAAGCAATTTCAAAACTGTCATTTTATCAAGTTCATGCTTTGATTTTTGAATATTCCACCTATTTTACTAATGTATGCATGTCTAGGATTATCAGGGAAAAAATAGCAAATCAAAAATCACTTTAATGGATTTCTTCTACTTTTTTTAAGGTTAGAAATAAAATGCGATTGCTTATTAGCACCATCGCACAAACATTTGGTGAGGAGTGCTCCTTCTAGGGGGTAAACGGACTGGAGAGCTCTTCCAATTTCATTAATTCTAAACAAAAAGGAATTTTCCAGTCCTATTTCAGCTTCTTACCTAAGTTCAGCTTGCCTTAAGTAGTAATTAAGGACAAATAAAATTATGTGGTTTCAAACAGTAGGCAGTAGAGAATCCAGAGTGCAGACTAAATACTAGAGGAAATAGGGGACAGGAGGAATAAGACAGAAGAGCAATACAGTTTTATATATGGTCAGAAGTGAGTGAACGTAAATCTGTTTTGAAGTGAAGGGCTGTATAATATCACCATTAACCTGAGCACATGTAAACTGTTTCTGGGCCATATGGGAAACAAAGAGCCTGAGATCCTCAGTCAGACTGAAGAGATGTAGCGCTCTTTACTTTCTATTCCTGCAGAATATGAAATATGAGTGCCTCACCAGGAGATTGCTAAGTTGAATTAACATTTTTTGCCTACAATCAGGGGGTGTCCACACTTCTTCATAAAAAGTGGAAGTCTGACAACGTTGCAAATCTACAGGATATACCCAGCTACTGAAGAATTCTCATGAAGTGAGAAACAAAATCCAGTTAGTATGCATAACTGTACTTAGGTTCATTATCCCACATCTGGCTACTCTGGAATAGACAGTAGTGGATGAAAGACAACAAAAACTTGTCTTAAAATATATGTTAAGACAGCACATTAAAGCCTAAGAACTGTATAAAAATAGAGACCCAGCACAATACATATTCTCTTTGTTAATTCACTCATCAAGCCTTTGTCCGCAGTTTAAAATTCTTAAAATCCAGTGTAGATAACACAGCTGGTAATGTTTAATTAAAATATTTCTTCTGCTTTGGTGAAACTTAATTCTCTATTGAATCATATTCAGAAACATTGCCTTTGCTGAGAAACAATCAGGAAAGGCAGGATTCCCAAGTGTGCACCCACTTCCCCACACCTAAGAAAATATCAGAGATTATCTCCGTTTTATAGTCAGGAAATACCACCACAGAAGCAAAAGACTTCAAAGCAGAATAATCAGGGAAGTTATTCCTTTCCTCATGAGCCCCCTTCAGAAGGATGTGCTCGAGTTATTGTAGAATCTTCAATCAGTCCCCAAACACCACTGGGATAAGAATGGAAAATAATCAAGTTTTGCACATTTTAAAAGAATCAGAAAACTTTAGCAACTTAATTTGGGTAACTAACAGAACTGCAACTGAACAGATTCTATGATGTCATTCAGATTGCCAAAAGTTTGCCAAACCTGCCATTCACTAATTGCTTACATGCACATAGAGGACTTGTTGCACAAATAGTTGAAGGTGACCCTTTGTGGAAATCTGTTGAAAGCAGAAGATATCACCGGCTTGAATATCACTCTGCACACCAGAACCCAAAGAGTAGACAATGGTTTCTGAACATGTTACAGGACAGACTTTGATCATCCAACAGTATTTGCACAACACTAGCAACTAGTGCAATCAGAATTTAACCTCTTCCAAAAATTTTCTGAATTGTGCAAGCTGTTCTTGCAGTGAAAAATCTTGGTCATCTTTTGCTCACTTAATAGCAAGGAAAAGGCCAGCAGGTCTGCTTTTGGCAAACACCTACAAGTGTTTTGACATATTACCTCTCACAAATAGAAACAGCACAGAAACCATCTCCTCTCTATGTGGCTCCTTAACATTACAGCAAATTACTGCTGCAAAATGATTTAGCAGTAGGGCTTTCCAGAGACACCACCTAGATAGAAGGACAGATGATGCAGCAGAAGCCTAGAAACCTTAAGAACAAATTAGATTTGAAGTCTGTGTGAGATCAGACTCGATGTTATATCAGATCAAAACAACATTTGTGTGATAGGCTTGTGAAAATCTAAAGAAAAATGAGCTGTAAGTTTAATTCTCTTCCCAACCCCATCTTAAGTATCATAATTCTAGCTCTTGTGTAGAGCTCATAGCAAGCTAACACCTATCTTTAAAAAGAGGCCTTGAATATGACCTTTAAAAAGACCTTGCAACTAATGCTGTTTCCAGTCTGTAAACAGCAGCCTACAAACCATCTTGACTTGAAAAAGTATAATAATTTAGAAACTACTTAAGAAGCTACAGAAAATTGTCAGAGCAAAGAAACAGATGCAAAGGAGTAGGTGGCAATCACTTAACTTATGCATTATAACCTTCAACCAATACTGCTAGAGCTTCTTAAAATGCAAACAAAGTTATTTTCAAAGAGCAAAACAAGTCCTTGATGAAGATTCTCTTTTGTTCCTATCAGCATTTTCCAGATCAATACTGTCCACAAACTGCCAGGTGGTCCTCTCTCTTCTTCACCAGCTACATGCCATTTTCTGAATGACATCAGTGTCCCTCTAGCACATTTCATAGGTGAAATCCTGTCAAACACGTGGTGATGTTTGAAGCACAATCAGCATAAGCAAAGATCACAGATATAATTGTTTCAGACAACTGGACAGTTGTCTGTTTATGCCCTGGCATAAACTAGGCTAGTAAAATTATATTATTCACTGTGATGCTTTATCATTGCAGCACAAGACTGTGATTTATTAAAAAATATGCAGACTTGGTGTATTGAGTCTGGCTGAGCTGGAGTTCATTCTCTCCTAGCAGCCCTCACAGTGTATTTCACTTTGCATTAGTAACTGTAGAGGTGTTGATAACACACCAGTGTTTTGGCTACTGCTGAGCAGCGCTGGCACAGCACCAGCACCGTCTCTCCGAGACCCTGGAACGGGGCACAGCTAGTACAGCTGACCCAAATTAACCAAAGGGATATCCCATACCATATGAATACATATCAGCTCAGACATAAAAGCAAAGGGAGGGAGGAGGAATGGGGCGCATTTGTCATTTTACAGCGTTTGTCTTCCTGAGCAACCGCTACACGGGCTGAAGCCCTGCTTCCTGGGAAGTGTCTGAACATCCCTCACAGATGGGAAATAGAGATTGTTTTTTGTTTTCCCTTTGCTTATGCACACAAACTTTCTTTTTATTTTCTTGCTTTAGTGAACTGTCTTGTCTCAACCTGCTAGTTGTTTTTCATCTTAGTTTTCCCTCCCCTGTCTCACTGGAAAGGGGATACAGCAGCTTGGTGAGCACCTGGCATCCAGCCAAGGTCAACCCTACAGTCCTTTTTGGCACCCAACATAGAGCATGAGGGAGGAACCAAAAAGACTGTGGTGGGTTGACCTCAGCTGAATACCAGGCACCCACCAGAGCCACTCTCTCACTCCCCTCCACAGCTGGACAGGGGAGAGGAAATATAATGAAAGGTTCTTGAGTTGAGATAAGGACTGGGAGGGATCACTCATCAAATACTGTCATGGGCAAAACAAGTTCAAATTAGAGACATGAAATGAATTTATTACTAACAAGATCAGAACAGGATAATGAGAAGTAAAATTAGACCTTAAAAACACCTTTGTCCCACCCCTCCCTCCTTCCTAGCACTACCCCAGTGGCACAAGGAGACTGGGACTGAGGGTTATGGCCAGTTCATCACCCGTGGCTTCTCCTGCTGCTCAGGGAGAGGAGTCCTTCCCTTGCTCCACCATGGGATCTCTCCCACAGGAGACATTTCTCCATGAAGTTCCCAAAGTGCCACTGATTATGCCTCTCTGGGATCTGCTGTTTAGCTGGTTCTCAATCCATGTCACCGCCCACTCATTCAGTCCACACTTCCTGAGTTTGCCTATGAGGATGTTGTGACATTCAGTGCCAAAAGCTTTGCTGAAATCAAGGTAGACAATATCCACTGCTCTTCCCTCATCCGTCCAGGAAGTTGTTTCATCACAGAAGGTAACCATACTGATCAGGCATGATTTACCTGTAGTGAATCCATGCTGACTACTCCTGATCATTTTCTTGTAATCCATGTGGATAGAGATGGTCTCCAGAATGAGGTGACCTGTCACCTTCCCAGGGACTGAAGTGAGGAACTGGAATCACACGCAATATCTGGTCATGCAAGTACTGCATAGTTAATGGGATCATTTCTTACCTTCAAGTTAGATTATTAGTCCACATATGTGTCCAGAAGTTGTGTCATTTCCATTTTCTTCTTTAAAAGAAGCATTAGCCTGTCATCCTTCTTCTCTCAAACACTTGGAAAGCCTTTCTGTAAAATTTGAAGATTGTAATGAGTTCATTTGTCCCAGTGCTTATCACAATGTGATTTCTGTCTCCTTAACCCTCTATAGTTAAAACTACCTAGATATTCTACATTAAACTTTAAGAAATATGCATCTTAAATCTTCAAAGCATACAGGAGTATAACAGTTGTCAGGGCTAATTCCAGAAATATGTCCAGATTATCTGTTAATAATATGGATTGGCACGCAGGCCTATACCTTAAACATAACATACAGAACTGTCTTTTTAATCAGGGTGTATCTCATTCAAATAACCAGCTTTCGGTGCCTCTAAAAGGTGGTGATTAGAAAGAAAGGAAATTAGTTACTTTTGAGACATAAGTAAAAAAAAAAAAGAAAACCTCCTCAGATTTCACTTTCTATTTATTGCCAAAGTACAATACCTCAGTAAAAGCACTAATCAAATGCTATTCATAAAGTAAAATGTAACCTTTGATTGTTCTACGAGAGGAATGAGAACTGCTCTAATTTCTGCGTTGTAGATGCATTATGCTGAGTGTGAGAATAGAGGTCTAATGATAAACTCTTGCAGCTTAACAAAGAAATATTCTAACACTACTGGGGTGTCTTAAACTTTCTCCAGGTAGCATGTCATCCCCAAGAAAGCTAAGAGCAAGGTAATTACATCATCTGTCATGAGATCCCAAGACACAGACTCTATTTATTTAGAATCATCTTTATTAGAAAAATAACAGTTTTCTTTAATTTAGGTAAGAGTTAAAAAAACCCAAACAATTGAGGAATGGAAGCAACTATATAACAAAAACCTAAGACAAGAAAAGGTAATGTTAGTTTACAAGATGTTTCTTTCTGTATTAAGTCCTGTACCTTACAAAACCTGTGAGACTGAAACTAGGCTTCCCCACCCCTGATTCAGAGAATATCGATAATTATTTTTCACACATTATTTAAAGATGGACACCCCTCATGCATCAGAGCAGTGAAGAGAACATTACCTATGTGCTCTTTCCCTGCACAGGAATTTCCTTTTTTTTTAACTCATTTTTTGTAAAACTTCCCATCTTTTATAACTGGTGGCAGTGTTTCACACAGTTACATTGTCATTTTAAGTAATATGCTTCCTATTTTGATAGGCAGACAAACAAGCATTCATTTTCTTAAAGCTCATTTCAAGAAAATAAAATAAAAAACTTAATATTTTTTGACCTTCTTACAATTTTAAAATCACCTGACTGGACTAATTTCCTTACTGTTACTACTACAAAGACAAAAAGAAAAGCAGCACATTGTGAAATCGGGTATCGGGTCTTAGAAGAACTGATCTTCCTCTGCATTTGTTTTAGGGAAACTCATCACAATAAAATTTTTGAAAACACCTGTTTTTCCAAATTGAAATTATTGGCTTTTCTTAAACTCAATATCTGACAATAAGCAAGCATCACATCAAGGAAAGTAAACTATTTCTCTGAGATTATATAAAAGAAAAAGGACCGCAACAGAGAGACACACATCCAATCAAAAGAATTTTCTTACAAGTGCTGGTTTTGCAAATATAAACCTTGGCTAAAACATAAAACGACATTTCTCATTAAAATAATAGTTTCATTTTAGATAGACTAAGTAGTTTTAATTAATAAACATAATATTTGAAGACATTCAAATGAGGATTTTACTGAAATAATTATGAAAGTAACATTCAGTTGTCTGGCTTTAAGAGATGTGCTACTTATTCTGAATAGCAAACGAGTAATTAGAAGTGGTGGTTTCTGAAGATATCTGCACAGAATGAAGGAAAAGCAAGAATGGATCGGTTCTGGGCAGGACCTGAAATGATCAGATTTTGGGTACATGTTTATCTTCATCTTATTTATGGATTCATATATACTACTGAGAGAATACCAAGCTTCATTTTCAAATTCAGGAGGAATAGGGAAAAGTGGTCAGCATATTCACAAAACTTAAACCCTCCTTGTCAGAAAAATCCATTTGTTCTCTTTGAGCTGTTAGTTGAGGGAGCATCAACACATATTAGCTCTCTCCAACTGAAGTTCAGGACACCAATTGCAAATGGCTTTTAAGAAAATATCTTGGAATTTGCTGGGAGCTCATCCCTATCTTTCTCACTTTGCTTGTATATTATTCTATATTCTTCCACACAATCCCTGTATTTTAAGTGCCCAAAATCCTTTGTGGGGGAGGCTAGTCACTGTAAGATTAAGGCTTTGAAATCTCTGTGCATAACCTGACATATAAAACCAGCTGCTCAGCATCCTCCTGTATCTGAATTAAAATATCCAATACATCCCTCAAGCTTTAATTACTCACAGTTTTTCATCTCTTCACTGGAAAAAAAATTATTCTGGTAGCATCAACAATTTATTGTTTAAGGACAAAGTACTCGCATCATTGCATTGGAAATTTGAGTAAAAAATAGCCTTACCAATAATACACTGTCAGCAGTCCATTCTCCAGAGAAGAATCACAGCTTCTTTATTCCTCACTTTGTCGTTACTATTTAATATTGAGGGAAATTCCCTTAGTTTTCCCACTACAGAAATATAAAGCTAAGTAGTCATGTGTGACTCCTTTGTTACCGCCAAACAACTAAAGAAGCAAAATCAATACTAGGATTGCAAAAGTTTTTGTACATACTTTCTCTGAAAACGAAAAAGGTTAGCTAGCATAACCAGTTTTCTGCATGCTTGAACAATCACAAAAAGAAGACACGCACATAAACCCAAAACTGAACAAAACAAACAAACAAACAAACCAACCCAAAACCCACACAGACCATTCAGCTATTTTTCCTGTCTTGCCAAACAGTCTACTGTACATCAGTATAGTGTCCTCTTCTTCTTGGGTCCAGAAGAGAAATTAATGTATAGAAAAAGTAATGTGAAGGGGAGACATGCAGAAAGAAAAAAACTTACAAGGGAAGAAGTAAGGAAACAATAGGGAAATTTTGTAAAAGAAGACGAAATTAGTGGAAATTAGTAGAGACGTCAGTCAGAAATAAAAGCAGAAACCATGATGCTCTAGCAGCTAAGGAGTCTTTGCAGCAGCAGAACTACACTGAGTTATTCTCACCTTGGATATTCTAAGTCAGGGGATGCAAACAAGCACTAGCTTTTCAGAATGTAACGGGTTTGGGTTGGTTATGCACTAAGCACCAACAAACTATTTACTTACTTGCCTCTGCCATGGATAAGCAGAGAAGGGCAACCAAAAGTCCACTTTTTGTGAGGTGAAATAAGGATTATTGAGGAAAAAACGGAAGAACTTCAAGGCAAAACAGGCTCAAACTTGATAATCTAAAGAGAATTTATTACTAACAAAAATAACAGTGAAAAGATAGAATTATGGGGAATTAAAGCAAGCTTCCAGAACAATCCCTTATTTCCAGTACCTCCCTCCTTCCAACCCACCAATCGGCACAAGGGAAACAAAACCTGAGGTTTGGTCAGTGCATTCATTTTTTAAGAGTCTTTCTTTAAGGAAAAGAGTTCCTTTCTGTGTGCCATGGGACTCTCCCCACAGAAGATAGTCCTCAGTGAACTTCTCCAGTGTGGTTCTGAACTTCCACAAACAACAGCCCCGCCC
>VZTA01023429.1:0-26622 GCA_013398855.1 Mohoua ochrocephala | reverse complement strand
CGGCGGAGCAGCGGAGCCGCCTCCCCGCCGCCCCATGCGCGGCCCGCGCTGAGCCCCGCCCGCCCTTCCCCGCCGGGCCGGCGCTCGCCCTCTCGCCCTCCCTTGGATGCCGCCGAGATGGGCAAGGTGCTGTCCAAGATCTTCGGGAACAAGGAGATGCGGATCCTGATGCTGGGGCTGGACGCGGCCGGCAAGACCACGATCCTGTACAAGCTGAAGCTGGGCCAGTCGGTGACCACGATCCCCACCGTGGGCTTCAACGTGGAGACCGTCACCTACAAGAACGTCAAGTTCAACGTGTGGGACGTGGGCGGCCAGGACAAGATCCGGCCCCTGTGGCGGCACTACTACACGGGCACGCAGGGGCTCATCTTCGTGGTGGACTGCGCCGACCGCGACCGCATCGACGAGGCGCGGCAGGAGCTGCACCGCATCATCAACGACCGGGAGATGCGGGACGCCATCATCCTCATCTTCGCCAACAAGCAGGACCTGCCCGACGCCATGAAACCCCACGAGATCCAGGAGAAACTGGGCCTGACCCGGATCAGGGATAGGAATTGGTATGTGCAGCCCTCCTGTGCCACGACGGGGGATGGACTCTACGAAGGGCTGACGTGGTTAACGTCCAATTATAAATCCTAATGGGAGAGGAACTATTTAGTCTACAAAGAATTAAAGAAACAAAACAAAACAAAAAAAAAACGACAAAAAAAACAAAACAAAACAACAAAAAAAAAAATTAAATAACCCACGTGGCTTTCCAGAAGAATGATTCTCTACTGAAAAGTAAAAACAAAACCGCATCCATAGGATTATGATCACCTTTCTCCAGTTGCCACCCTTTCCTCCTGCACCCTTGGCTGGATTCCTGTTCTAACTCCTCCTGCTTGGCGTTAGGATGCTCTAACCTCCGAATGTGACACGAACACAGGCACTAGATGCTATGGCAGACTTCCAGCAAACAGGGGAAGGACACATTATAGACTTGCTAAGTAACTTTTGTTTTTTTGGGTTTTTTTTGGTTTTTTTTTTTTCCTTTTTCCTCTCGATAGCCCTTTGCTGGTTTGATTATTTTGGGGGGATGTTGGGGGAGGGGGTCCATTTTCAGTGTATGCTTTCTGGGTCCTACTTTTTTGATTATATATATATTTTTTTTTTTTTTTCCTCTCTCTTCTCTCACTTTGCTGTAGATTGCTACTTTTTTGCATTCCTGCAGGATATGTTGCTAGGTCGACTTCATCTAGTAAACTGAAAATTGTTGCTTAAAAATCAAATCGCAGTCTGTCTTTTTATATTAAGGACTTTTTTTTTTTTTTTTTTAAAAAAGTTCTGTTAATCTGTAACTAAACAGTGACTCAGTCTGGCTCCACGGCTCAGGCTTTAACGAGGGGAATTCTTGCCTGCAGCAGTGGCAGAGAGTGGGAATTCCACCGTAAGGTGTTTCCAAGTGCGTGTCGGGCGCTGGGAAATGTAAAGACTGCTTTGGAATGTCAGCTGGGAAGTTCTGACCCCTGAGGAGGGATGCAAAATCAGCTCCCCACACCACACAGCAAACGAGGCACGAGCGATGCTGTAGTTCCAGGGTAGGCACTGGGCAGGGTTTTTTTTTGGTCTTAAATGAGGTTTAGTTGCAGTTTTTTTTACTACTCGGTGTCGGTCCCCGGGCCGAGGCTCCTTCCAGCAGATGCAGCAATAAAATGTTGCAATGAGTTTGACTTTAAATCAGATGTTTTGGCAAAAGTCCAGCACTGGACTTGCCTCTCACTTCCATCTCAAGGCAGCTGGAGACACCTCAACCTTTCAAGGATTCCTGATTCTTTCCAACAGAAAGAAGGAAGTTGTTATTATTATTATTAATTATTATTATTATAATTCCTGTTCTTTTTCCCTGCTGGAGCCTTGCGAAGGGGGGCGAGTTCCGCGCTGAGCTCTGCTCGAGCCCGGGGGGGGTTTCTGACATCAGGAATGGCCATTTTGAAGAAATCACTTCTCGCTTTAGTTTTCCAAGCCCGGACCCAGCTCCTGCGAGCCGCTGGAGCCTCGCTGGGTCCCGGCTGTTGCTGAAATCCTGTAGGGAAGGGAACTAAGTTGGATGTCTGAGGCCCATTGAGTAACTGCTAATGAGAGCGGGGAGGGGAGAGGGAGAGAGAGAGAGAGAGAGAATCGACGCTGAATGTAAACTTCCATAATTAGTTCTTAAAGGGCAAGCAGCTCGTTAGCCATGTCACAGCCCGTAGCTGGGGCTGGCCAATCAAAAACCCCACCCAGAGCGAGCATTTGCATAAAAACTCAATCAAGTAGTAATTAAACGCTGGGTGCACAAACTGTTAAAGCAGCTGGTTCTTATTCAGCCTTAAGGATTAACTTCAGATTTCTTCCAGGAGTTAAAACTCCGTTGGGGAATTCTAGGAATGTATGCTACAAAACCAGAAGAAAATGGCTTTTTTTATTTTCCTTTTTTTTTTGTTTTTGGTTTTTTTTGTCCTTAATTGTTTTTCTCTTTCCAAGAATTTAAGTTTTACGTGGAATCGGGGGCATTACACTACATTGCTGCAGTGGTGACTCTGCACGCTGAGTGCGTTGTACACGGAGCTCTTACCAAAGATGTATGGCGAGATAAAAATCCTGAAATCACTTCTTGAAAATCCAATGCTTTGGACCACTTCAGAGTCCTCTTAGAGTATGGTTCCAAAAAAAAAAAAGAAAAAAAAAAAAAAAGACTTTTCTGGATGTGGGTTGCAAATGGGACTGGATGGGTTCTTGGTGCTAGAAGATAGAGCATTGATGGACTTTGTGAATTAGAGAGAGTCTGCAGAAGCTTAATGTAGAAACAACTCTTCCATCTCAGCCCTAAAGAAGAGGAAGTGAGATTAGTTTATTTTAATCCAAGGCTTTTTGCCGTTGGAATATCATTGCTCTATTTTCTAGCTTTTATTTTTTTTTATTTTTTTTTTTCCTGTTGCTGTAACTTAATGAACGGTGTGGTGGTATAAAAACTTCAAAATTACAACGATATATGGTTACTGTTTTCTTCTGGAGCATCAATAAAATAGCCAAGCACAAAGTAAATGCCTAAACTGGAAAACTTGAAGCTCTATTAATGGTTCTTGAACTTTCTTAAACCTATTCTCAGTCGACATGAAAACTTCAGTACCTTCATTTTTTCTGTCTGAGTTGGTTTCCTGTGTTTCCAAGCGCTGGGGCAGCCTTCGCTTTGAGTTGACTTCACAATTTTGTATCCCCTTAGAAGTAACTCTGTTATTCTGTTCTGTAGGTGAAAGGAAACTGCTTTTGCTTCTGGATTTTTTTTTAATTTGGGGTTTTTTTTTTTGGGGGGGGGGGGGGGAAGGGGGGAGGAAGAGATGGGGGAGAAAAAGTTACTGGAAGGTGTGGCAGAGCCGTCAGCAAGGAACGGCCGTCGCCACCCAACAAAAACCCCACAGGTTTCACTCCTAACGTGTCCTTTCTAAGGCTGTAGCTGGACCTCAGCACGAGGTAGTGGCTGCCAGTAGGGAAAAGAAAAAAGTGGGAATTCTGTACGAAACAAACCAGTCTGGAGTTCCAAGTGCATCGATTTGTGTTCGTGTGAATTTAATGGAGTAAGTTTTGAATGGCGTTAAATCGTGTCCGACCAAGTGACTGAGTTTGTGGCCTGTGATCTCCCTGACTGAAGTACCCAGGAATTCTGTGTTCTTGGTAATGGCTGTAGTGTTGGTAAAGAACTAATAAGCAGAAAATAAAGCAATTATACAGCGGAGCTCTCCTGGTATGTTACTTGCACGGAACGATGAGAGAAAGCAGAAAGGGGCAATCTGGTGCCGGAGTCGGGCGTTGTGCTGGCATAAAGAGGGCTCTGTTCTGGATCTCCCAGATTGGAAGGCTGGCTGTGATTCCTTTGAGAATTAGATGAGAGACTATTTTTATAAGTGGAAAAAGGAGGATGCTGCTTTAATATTCCCACTCGAGCAGATTTTATTGTCAGGGCTCTCCAGCCCTGGTGCCAGCCCCACGTAACGTGGGGTGGTGAGGGCACGGAGGGACTGTCACCGCCGTGTTCCAGGGAGGAAATTCCTTGGAAAGGGCAGCCACGAGGCCGGTGTGGAACACGCAGGGATGGACAAAAGGGCCGACGAGTGACTAGGGGTGCTTGTGGAGTGACAGATGTGACGTTGGGACTCGGTGGTGCCTGAGTAGGACACGAGTGAGCCGATAAAAGGACTTGGGCAGGTGCTGGGGCCGCGGGGGGCTGGGAGCAGTGGGATATGGATCCTGTGACAGCTGCCATCCCCTGGGAGAGGCAGCGGGGTCACAGCCAGAGCTCTGAGAGGGCACGGCGGGGGCTCCGAGGCTGCTCCCGCAGCTGCAGGTGCCGGGCCGGGTGTCAGCCCTGGAGCTCTCTCCTTGTTGCAAAGCTTTTGGGAATCCTCAGGAGCATCGTTACGTGCTCTGGTGAGCAGCACCCCGCCTGCGGGACGAGCTGAGCTTTGGGGTCCCTTCCCACCCAAACCATTCCGTGATGATCCAGCCGGGGCCGTGGGGCCACCGCGGCCGCGATTCCCTGCAGAGCCTTCCCCTTGCAGGGTGCTCAGCTCTGTGTGCCTGGCTGTCAGGCCAGGGTGTGGCCGGCTAAATGAACTTGCTCTGACTTAATTAAACTGCTCGGAGCTGGGAGACGAGAAGGGGGAACTGGTGTGTGTCTCTCTCGCTGGGGTTGTGAGTCACATCTCAAAATGCCGGCGCTTATCGCGTCCCATCGGAGCGCGGGGAGCCCGAGCCGGGACCGCGCCGTGCTCAGCCCTGGGCAGGGCTCTGTCCCCGGTCCCAGGGCCCTGTCCTCACGGACAGGCCGTGGAAAAAGTGTGCCCACCATTCCTAATTGGGAATTATCCCTGCTAATGCAAGTCCTCCCAAAGGAATGTGTTTCACTTTGCGAACGCTCTCAGAACAGCTGGGAGCAAGGGGCGGTGAGAGCCTGGTGGCCCTGAGGTGATAACCCTTCTCACCGGGATCTGGGAATGGGAAAAAGGGGCTGCCACGAGCAGAGACCTTGCTGGGGATGTGGAAGCAGCCTTGGTGTGAGCACCGTGACTCAGACTTCCCTCTCAACACACGGCTGTGCTTTTTATCTTGGATTTGCTTCTGGTATCTGTCCAGCCCGACGGGCTCAGCACGGGGAATCTCAAATCCCCTCGGCTTTGGTGCTTTCTGGAAGTTTAAAAAAAGCTTTCCTCTCATCTCGTGGGGAAGCAGCAGTTCCCAGGGGCTGTTGGTGAGCGAGTGGCACCTCTGCTCTGACTCAGTTCCTCTTCTGAGGTCCTGCCCGCGCTCCGGCACCGCTCGCGTTTCGGAATTGCGTCCGAGCGAAGGCTCTCGGGGCTTCGGGCCCAGGTGGAGCCCCACAATCCATCTCCCTTTCCAAAGTGGGAGCACCCAAAGAGCAGGACGGTGTCATTTTCACCCCGTGTCAGCTCTGGAGGGTGCAGGGGTGAGTCAGAGCCCCGGGAGCTCTGTGGAAGGTGGTTTTTACGGGCGGGAAATGGGCTGTGCAGGGGGTTGTCCAGGAAGTGGCTCTGCTCTTGCTTAAGAACAGGTATCTCTGGCCTCTTTAAGAAAGGAGGGGGGAAAAAAAGTCAAGATGTGAGTCATTGCTGAGTCTCACAGTGGTTTAACAGGCTCTGGGCCTCGCTTTGCCTCAAGTTTTCCCTTCCAGAGGATGCGCTGCACTCCTCTGTTCCTGGTTTTTTAGTTGCATCTTCCAAGACAGCTTTGGTTTGGAAAAATGATTCAGCAGGGTTTGATGGGTGTCCTGTGAGATGGAAATTGGTGATGCTTGGAAATTGGTAACACTTAAAACACTTTTTTTTTTCCCTCAGGGGTTTTCAGGTGAGTGCAACCCCCAGGGGTGCCACCAACAACTCCTGGATCCATCCGGGATCCCTGTGCTCCAGCTGCCTTTCAGTGGCTGAAAACTCCCCTCAGTGCTTAAACAGAAAAGAGGAGGGAGCCAAGGTGTAGAAAAGAGCCTGAATTCCTGACTGGGAGAGTGGAGAGGCCCTGGCACAGGGTGCCCAGAGCAGCTGTGGCTGCCCCTGGATCCCTGGCAGTGCCCAAGGCCAGGTTGGACGGGGCTTGGAGCAGCCTGGGATGGTGGAAGGTGTCCCTGCCATGGCAGGGGGATGGAACTGGATGAGTTCCCTTCCAACCCAAACCATTCTGGGATTTTATGATTCTGTGGACTCCTAAAATTATCCCCGTGCTTGTGCCTAGAATGGATTCCTCGTTTAAACTGTGGGGGTAACTCTGCCTGGACCAGGCACCGGCTCCATCCCCAAGTTTCTGATGGAGCAGGAGGGGAGGTTTTCCTCTCGTCATTGCAGGAAAACCTGTGGAAAGCTGCAGCAAACACTGCACTGCACCCGATGAGCGTGGGGCTGTTTTATGGGAATGCACTTTTATTTCACATTTTGGGGGAGAAGAGGGGAAAACCTCAAGCAGCCTCTGCAGCTACAGGAGAGTAGGACATGGGGTGGGCTGGCTGGGAGACCTCAGAAGCAAGGGAAGCGATTTCCCAGGATTATCCTGGACTATTTGAGAAGACCACATTGCTCTTTGTGTGGCTGAGCTCCAGCACTGCTCATCCCACGAGGGTCCATCGGAGGAAGGCGCCTGCCTGGATCATGGCTGCAGGGGAGGGAAGGGAGCAGAGGGAAGCATCCGGGGCCAATCCAGCCCCAAAATACCTCTGCCATTCACACAAAGCTGGTATTGGAGAGGGAACTCATTCCATGAAGGCTGGGAGTTCCAGGGTCTGCCGTGCTCGGTGCTGACAGCTCCTAACAGGGCAGCACCGCTGGCTCGGCGCGCTCGCTCCGAGGGAGACTTTGCACTTTGTGTGTGGAACGTGGGATTGCAAAGTCCCTGCGCTGTTAATGTTTGTTGTTTTTGCCCCGAGGAGCTTTGCACATTTTCCCTCAGGAAGCGGGGGGCTCCCGTGGAGCAGCACGACCCCGTGGCTGGGAACTTGCAGCCGCCACGCACCAGCAGAGCGGGATGCGCCCGTGGTTATCCCATTAGCTCAACATCTGCCAGGATGCCTTTCCCCACAGGGGCTGGATTAGGCTGGAACTGACCCAGCTCTCCAGGAAGCTTTTCCTATCACGTACTTGTGGCTTTCGGGCTGCTGCCCTGGCTGTAACCAACCCCAGCGCCCGCCTCGCACCACGGAGAGGGAGCTTTGGCAGGCGAGCAGGGAGTTGGCTTTACCTTTGCCTCCAAAGAATGTCTGTTAAGCGCTCAAATTCCACCCTGTGTATTCTGGAGCTACTCATATTTTCAATAGAACGAGGTTTTTGGGCTGTGATGACTCAGACCGGACCGGGTTTCACATCAGCACTGAAAAGAGAAGCATTTGGGTGGGGAGGTGAGGGGCAGCAGCGGGACAGACACCGCTGATGTGCTCGGTGGCTCCTCGCTGCCCGACACAAAGGTTTGGGATGAGCTTCCCCGGCATCTGCTCGCTGGAAGAAGAGCCAAGCTCAGCAAGGGCCGGTGTGGAAGCCACCGAGGTCCGGCACTGAGCTGTGGAAGGAGCTGGATCGCTGCCAACGAGCAGTCCCTGGATCTCTGGCTCATCTTACAACCTTGGACTCGTTAATGAATCCGAAGTCCTCCAGCCCTTGCCTCCAAACGTTTTGAGCGTGTGGCATTTGAGAGGCAGGGTCACCGTCCAGGCTGGGATCTGCTGCTGGGCTGCTGCTGCTGCTCCCCTGCAGCGCTGCTTTGGATCCGCTCCTGGCCACGTTGGCTGCGGCGCTCCGGCCTCTTTAGGGAGGGCTGGGAATGCTGCAGGGAGCAGGGCAGTGCTGTGTTCTCCTTTAAGGAACGCTGCCTGCAATCTCAGCATCTCTCGGCTCCTGCTGTACCTGTTTGGCTGATGCCTCACGGAGAAATCCTGCTCTGCCTTTTCCCCTGGATGTGAGGTTACACTTTTAACCACAACACCAAAACTTCCCAGCTATTGTTTCCACCATGGGCAGCGTTATGATTTTTGGAGGGGGATGCATCTCCCTACCAGGATGATCTGCAGCTTTCCCACCTTGTTTGGAGTTGCCCGTGGTTTTCCCTGTTTTTCCCAAGGCCTCCGGGTCAAAGCCTGGCACCTCTTGCTCTGATACAACACTCGCTTTTTCCCTCCTCACCATTCCGGTGTCCCCCCAGCCCCGCTCTGCCATGGGGGAGAAGGGACTCCACAGCTCCTCCTTCCCCTCTCCAGGCTCTCCAGCTCCCGGAAACGCTCCCAGTAGTGAAACTGGTTAATCACGTTGACACTGGAGGAGTGCTGGCATCCGAGAGGGATCTGTGGATTAACTGGTTCCGGTGTTTGCCAACTTCTCGGCAGCCTGATGCATTATTCAGCAGCCGGGCTGCTTTCGGGCCTTCGGAAAATCTGGAGCTTCCCAACACTTGAGGGTTTATGAATTGACGTCTCTCCTCGCAGCTTCCTCCTCCCTTGGATTGCCAATTAACCGCGGGCAACTAAACACCAGACCCGGAGTTATTTTGCCGCCGGTTCCGCAGTCTGCAGAGGAGGCTCGTGGTACCCGCAGCTTCCTCCTGGGCTCTATCCCACCTCCCAGCATCCGCCCTGGGGAAACCAGGTGCTATTTAAGGCATGGGATCTGTGGACTCGTTTAACATCTGCCAACTCCCCGGCATTCCCAGGTTGCCAAAAATGTGCGCGGCGGCAGCGGGGAAGGCTCCGGGACAGGCGCGGCTGCGCGGCTCCGGAGCAGCCCGTTCCCAAACCTGCAGTTCAGGCCGGAGCACTTGCAGATGGCAGATAGGGAGGGAGAGGTGACTCACGGAGATTAAATATCCTGCTGCGCCCGCTCTCTAGGCAGCGATGGCTCAACGCACCAACGGCACTCACAGCCGGCTCCATCACTCCTGCTTTTCTTTGGCCTCCAGGCAGAGGGGGAAACCGGGAAAGGCAGAAGTTGTGGTAGCTGGGATGCCCCTGGGAGAGGCAGGGGGTGGGGGATGAAGGGACAGGAGGACAGAGAGGCAGAGGAGTGCCTGGGGGAGGCTCGTTCTTCCTCAAACACGTTTCTATCCATTGGTTTCGATGGCAAAACCTGGATTGCCGCATCCTTTCCCACGCCGCAATCCCGCCGCTGACTCGGCGCCAGCGGAAGGCGCTTGCAGGGCCGTCAGGTGCGAGACAACGATTTTTCCATCTTCTCTGATTGTTCGAGGCACTGCAGAGTTGTTGTCAGAGCCTGTTCCCCGTTTTGGAAACATAATTGGAATTATGCAAATTCCGGTGCGGCACCGGTGAGTGACTGACGCGCTCCTCGCCCTGCGCAGCCGCTCCGGAGTTGGGCTCTTGGAGCATGGAAGGCCCGTCCCATCCAGGGGGAACGGGGGGCTCAGCCCCGCTCCTGCCGCAGCTCCCGAGCACCCCATCCCGCTCCGGGGATGCTCAGCAAAGCGCAGAGCTCGGCGCGTTCCTGCCCGAACATCACCCCGTGCTTGGAGCTGCGACACCGTGCTTGGCCACGCTGGTGTTGCCAAAATTCATCGTGGTCGGGTTTTGGGGATGCCGAGCTTCCCGATGGCAGCTCGGGGGGCTGTTTAGTGGGAGCAGAGTGGGATCTGGAGCACGAGGCTTGAGGGACCGGAGCGAGACTCTCCCTGTGAGGGTTGGGACTCTGCTGTCCTCCAGACACGTGGTACGAGCGTGGGGATGGTGCCTGGATGCGGTTCCCACTTGGAATGGGGTTTGGGCATGGCCTGGGAGCCAGCCCGGCGGGGGGGAGGTGCTCTCGGCCACCCCGGGGCTCGGCCGTGCCGGTGGGAGCGGTCACCAGCACGGTCCCGGCTCCTGGGAGACGCCGGCTCCTCGGAGCGGGATGCTGGGAGGGGCTGGGGCGCACGGACAGGCGCTCGTGCTGCGCGAAGTCCTCCCGCAGGGAGATTTGCGAGAGGAAAGAGGGATTTTGCCAAAATAACAGCACTTCCCCCCCCTCTACACCCATCTCAGCCTTTCCATCCGCGCGTCCCGCAGCGGTTCCTCTTTTAGCACCGCGTCTCCTAAAAAAAAAAAGTGTTGACTGCAGCTTTTCTGGAGGCTGCAGCGCTCCCGCCCCGGTGACTGCACAGCTCTTCCCGGCCTCCTTCCCGCTGCGGTTCCTGGGCTGAAGGCAATCTTTTCCGGTCTGATCGCATGGCCAAGGAATGTACGTGCACATACAGCGTGTCTGGAGTCAGTTAAGGGCCAACGGCGAGGCTTTTGGGAGCAGCACGGAGGAAAAAATGATGCCCGAGTTGCTGCTCCCCCAAGTCCCTTTGGATTTGGGACGTCGATCCGGCTGCCCCGTCCCGACCTCGGCGTCTCCGCCCGCGTCGTGGGTGTGTGGCAGCGATTTCTGCCTCTCCACGGTCAATAAAACCTTGGCCAAGTGGAACAAAAATATTCAATCCGGTTAGTTTGGAAGGTAATTCCAGCTAATAAACAAACGGGGTTGGGAAGAAAACCCCGGTGATCCGGCGTGGCCAACGAGCGCATCATCGGCGCTCCCCCAGAGAGCTGCGGAGGGGGATGAGGGTAATTAACAAAGCAATTAATGCAAGATCCGAAGCCGCTTCCCAACTACAAATGGAAATCCAGACTCCAGCGCTGGCACTGCTTGTGCTGGCAAAGGCCCTGTCTGTGCTCGAAGGGGGACACACGCGTTGTGTTCATTTGCAGGATCCATCTTCCAGGAGAAGCAGCAGGATGGGGATTTGGCATCTTCCAGCAAGTCCAAAAACCTCTCCATGAGCTTTGGTGGGATCTGTGCTGCCCCCTCAAGATAAAGCTGGAAAAGGCCAAGTGGAGCAGGAGGACCAGCAGCTCTTCCCAGCTGCCGGGGCTGGGTGATCCAGGGCTGGAGCTCCCTGAGCATCTTTCCAGGCCAGCTGCTTTGTCAGCTTGGAGCTCTTGGAAAAAAGAATGGGATGATGTTTTCTGCAGCAGAGCCAACATCGAACGCGCTCAGCTTGGCTGCAGTCCGTGCGTGGGGCTGTGCTCAGGCCCGGAGATGGATGGAAATGCCTTTAAACGTGGATCTAAATTGGATCTAAATCTATTTCTGTGCTGAGGGTGTGCTCAGGGAAAGGGAAAAAACCCCAAAGATTGCTGCTGGCTCCAATTGCAAAGATTAATATATATTTTCATATATATATATATATATACACACACACACAAATGGAAAGGTTTATCTGTATTTGTGTTCAATGAATCCCAGATTTTATGGATCAGATAAACCCGATGACACCACCCCACGTTACAGAATCCCAGAATGGTTTGGTTTAGAAGGGACTTTAAAGCTCATCAGTTCCAACTCCCTGCCATGGGCAGGGACACCTCCCACTATCCCAGACTCCAAGCCCCATCCAACCTGGTCTTGGACACTTCCAGGGATCCAGGGGCAGCCACAGCTGCTCTGGGCTGCTGGGGAGTCATGGCAAGGAAAAAAAGGCTCTGATGTGGCTCCAAGTGCTGTCACGTGATGTTTTGGGCAGACACACCATCCTCTCTCGGTTTGTGGGAGACTCGGGAACTGGATCTGGGTATTTCTGCCCTTTCTTTACACAAGCGTGAAGCCTCGGGAGCACCTCCCCATCTCCCAGCCGTGTCTTCCCAACTCTCCTCTTCCCAAAATATCCCCTCCACAAAGCTCTCACAGCTCAGGCTGCCCCGACAGCATTCTCAGGGCGTTGCCTGCGGGCCTTCCCACTGAATTATATATAACACTTGGGTTTGGGGTGGGATTTTTGGGAAGGAAATCTGTTGCCAAGCAATGGAGCTGTGGCCCGGCTCTCTCCTCCCAAACGGAGACTTCAAAACGTGCGTAAAATATCTGAGACATCTCGAGTGGGGTTGCAGGAGGCTGGATCACGGGAATGTGGTGGAAAAGCTGCTGCTGGGCTTGGGAGGAGGTTTTCCTTTCATTTCCCAGAGCCAGAGCTGGAAGTGGAGAGTTGTTTGATCCCAGAGGCAACAAGAGATATGGGGGATCCTGAGAAATCCCCCAAGGGGTCCTGTGGGGAGGATGGAGGATGCCCATGGATTTCCATCCTGCATATGTCCTAATGTGTAAAAATCCCTGGGTTTTGCCCCAAAAGGAGGGAGGGATCAGCCCCAGCACAGAGATGTTGGGGGGGTCAACCTCAGCACCACGAACCGGAGCGCAAACTTCGGCACCTGCTCGTCAACCCACAGCACCCACGGTAGGCGTGGATGAACCAGAGGGTCAGTATTGACCCACACCCCACAGCTGGGGGGCTGACAGTGCCCCTCGGCCCCTCTGGGACAGCTCCAGGTGGAACTCCAGCCCCAAAGCAGTGACCGACTCCATCCCAACACCGCCGAGCGTCGCCCACACTGCAGCCCTGGGTGGGAGCCCCCGTCCTGCTCCAGGCCCAAAACAGCCCCACAGGAGGGTTTCACCTGACAGCAATCCAGAGGGACACGAAAGTTTTCCTGATGTTTTTCCCAGCTGTTCAGCTCGGGAGGGAAATCCCACCGGCGTGCTTTCCTCATTAACCACTGTCACATTTTCCAGGCAGAGCCTCGGTGTGCCAGGCGCTGATTTGCATCACCAGATCACAAGGATGTGACCTAATTAAATTTCAGCTCTTTTCAATATGATTTTCATACTCACACGGGGGTTTTTTTTTTGGACCTGTGGAACCAGCTGTCTCGGCAGGGATGTTTCAGGCTTGGAATGGAAGTGGAGAAAACATCTCATTTCCCACTGGGAGCGGCTGCGGAGGCGAGCTCTGGGGTCTCTCCAAAGCCTTTCTCTGCTCCCAAACTTTGATTCACAAGAGTGAATTGTGTTGTTTTTTTAGGGCAGATTTTTTATTGTTGTTTATGCAGAGGGGAACATGTTACTCCCACCCCTCTCCCCATACAGATGGATTTAGGTCACGCTGGGAAGAGGGGTGGGAGAACCTGGAGTGAACCACATCCCTGCTGGAACAAACATCCTTCCCAGGGCTCGGTGCTGGATCTTACAAGATGCCCCCAGTCAAGACAAGTCCCATCAGACCCCACCAAGGCCCTCAGCACAAGACAAATCCAACCATTCTATGCACCCAGATCTCCCCAGGAGTCTTTTAATCCCCCCAAAATATTATTTTGAGTCTTAATTTTCCCTGGGAAGGACCCGTTCCCCAGTGAGGGTAGCACAGGAGGGTATCCTGGCTGGTTTTTTGGCTGAACGAGCAGAATCCCCTGCGTTCTCCCGTTGCTATGGCAAGGGGGAGAGCCGGGATTTTTGTGCATGGGTTGGTAAATCCGGCCCGTTCTGCACGGCTGACTTGCCCTCCAATTAATTAAGGGCATTCTTCACTTCCCCTGGCAATTAGCATAAAGAAAACCCAATTAACTCCTGCACGGTGGACGCCGAGCGCCGCGTCGGGCAGCGTGAAACCTTCCTGCTCCACTGTGGGAAAAATCTGGTTGACCAAAGATTGTCAGGCTGATTACAGACCCCACACTGGTGCCCAGAGCCCGTCGTGTTGCCACCCCATCCCTATGGAAGCGCCCAGTTTCCCCTGAGGGAATCACATTCTTGGCTTTGCCAAAGCCGTTGACGTCGGGGTTTGGCTGCAAGCTGGGAATTTGGGTGGAAAAGGAGATTTGGATGGAAAAGGAAATTTCTGGCCATCCTCAGGCAGCCTGGTGCCTGTGCATCCCCTCTTCCCACAGCTCCTGGGCCGTGGTGGTCACTTTGCCCAGCACCCGGAGCAAAGTAGGTACAAAGGGCACCTCCACTACTCCTCATCCCTTGGCCACTCATCCTCCTTTTTTTTATGGCTGAATCCATGAGTCTGGGAGCAGTCTGGGAGCAGAGTCTGGGAGCAAAGTCTGGGAGCAGTCTGGGAGCAGAGTCTGGGAGCAGAGTCTCCCTGTCCGTGGCATCCACGCCCTGGCGGCCGCGCCCGTAATCCCTGCCATGAGGTGCAGCAGGTATTTCCTGCTCCCGGACTGCTCCGACTTGCCCTGCACGGCTCCGGCTGCCCCGAGCAGCTCCCGGCCCTCCCAGATGGATTTGGGTCCTGCACTGGGTGCAGGACGAGCCGTGCTCTCTCCAGTCTCCCAAAATAAATATGGGAGGAGGGAGAGGATGGCAGTGCCCTGCCGAGATAAAGGGTGAGCAGTGACACGGTCTGACCTGGCTCCTGCTGCCTCACCAAGTCCTCGGGATTTGCCCTCAGGATTTGCCTCTGGAATTCCCTCACTGCCACAACATGTTGAGTTTGCCTCATTCCAGGGGATGCCCAGGTGGTCTCTGAGCAGGGAGGTGACTTGGTGATTTCCAGGTACTGTCCTACGCTGCTTTCTCACCTCCACTGGCTTCTGAATTTTGGCTTGGTTGGATAAACCATGCTCTGGCTGGTTTATCAGCTCCCAGACAACCCGGAGCAGATCCAGTGTCCTCCCCAAGCCAGGAATTGCCAAAAATCCCAAGTGTTGGCACCATCAAGCTTTTTTTCTTGCTATTTTAACACTGTTTAGGTGTTTGTGTCCAGTGCATTGGGCAAACCCCGGCACTGGATGGGGACAGAGCAGCCTCCTTCCCACAAAGGCACCCGGAGCATCCTTCATTTCCAGCACCGAGCTCTGAGCCTGAGGAGAGCTGGAGGTTTGTCTATGGAGGGGGTCAATCCCATGTCCCCCACACCCTCCCCAGGGCCACCCACGAGGCCGTGACAAAGTGATCACACCGACCACGATGACACCGACCGCGATTACAGCGACCGTCCCGAACATCCAACCCTGGACACGACATCCAACCCCGGACATCCAACCCTGGACATCCAACCCTGTCCGTCAGCCCCTGCCAATAATCCCCGGGGACAAAAGACCCCGAGGGCAGCTCCCGCCCCCGCCTGTAATTCCTCCCCTTCACTCTAATCCCCGGCCCTTCTGTCGCAGCGGCCAAATCCAATTAACCGTGCAAGGATCGCACTCCACCGGCGTTCAAACGGAGCTGCGGGATCCCTCGGGATTTTTGAGGTGGGGTGGAGAGGAGAGGAGCCATCCCTGCTTTTAGTGGAGTGTATTCCCAAAAAAAAGACCTTCAGAGAGCCGGGAATTGTGTCTGGGCAAGGTGTGAGGGAGGGGAAGTGGTCTGGGACTCGTGGCCGTCGCTCTGCTGGGGGTGACTCCTTTTTCCCATTTTCCCAGTTGGCTTGGTTGTGGTACCAGCTTCCAAGGCCCCGCTCCAAACACCCACGTGGGGCCTACTCAGCCTCCAAGACTTAATATCCACTTGCTCGGGGTTTGCCACGAGCCTCTGAGCTGTTTCGTGTCTGGTTGCAGAGGAAGATGCTCTGGTCCACCTCCAGCCTGGCATGGATGATGGCTGGGGATTGGAAGGATCTCCAACCTGGTCACACTCCCAAGAGTTCCAAGTTCTTTTCCCATGATCTGGTTTGCCAAAAAGATAAAAAGACTCAGTGTGGAGGTACCACAAATTCAGGATGGTCCCAGCGAACCCCCACCAGGAACAGGGCGCAGTCAAAGAAACACCCAACAGTTTGGATTTGCAGCTTTTGCCAGGCTGAACTCAAGGCACAGAAAGGAGGAGGGGGCAAGGGGAACCGGAAGGTGCAAAGGCAGCAGAACAATGAGGAAGGGCTTTGGTGGGGACCATGGAGCTCGTGCCAGGGAGATGCTGCTTTCCTGGGCATAGATTGGGTAAAATAATAAATGATGGCTGGCCCCAGGCGGCCGCAGAAGGACCAGGCAGTGCCTTAAATGAGGTGGAGCAACACGTGGAAGCGGAGGCCGAGCCCAAGGGGACGAGGTCCAACCGGCCAGGGGAGGCTGTGGGCGGCACGTTGACCACTGGCAGCTGCTCCAAGATCCGAGCTAATGTTTAGCTTTGGACTTTGCCAAGTTGTCCAAGGGGCAGAGGAGGAGGAGGAGGAGGAGGAGGAGGGCGGGTGACCCGTGCAGGGCGGAGGGTGGCTGCGAGCTGGGACAGTGCCCAGGGCTGTGGCTCCTGCACGAGCTCCGGCTCGGAGCCGATTCTGCGTGCAGTTTCTACTGGTTTGGTCCTGGCTCAGCAGGACATTCCCTGACAAGGCCTTGCTGAGCTCCTCCATTTAGCTCAGCTCTTCCCGATGTATTTTATTCCCCACACACTGCTCCAGACAGCATTTGCAAGGGCTGCACTGAGGGGACACTGTCATGGACAGGGCGAGGAGCCTGGTGGCATCACTGACAAGGCTGCAAATGTGTCCCCAGTGCTGGCCCAGGGCTGAGCACATCCCGCTGGCCTGGATAACCCACCCTGGGAGGTGCCTCATCCCTATTTAAGCCCCCCTCTCCTGGGATGTAATTAAGGACGTGTCTATTAATTGCTGTGTCACATCAGCACGGATCGTCCCTGCCACCACCGGCGCTCCCCGGGCAGCTCCCGTCGGACCACGGCCACGTGTCTCCTCTCCATCCCCATCGCCTCTACCCTGCAGCGTCCCAAACCTTCGCATTTTGAGTTCTACCTTCCCAGGCAATTTTGCACGGCTCCATTCTCCAATCCCAGATTATTCTAATGACACCGTGGAAGAGCTAAAAATAGGAGAAAGGCATTTTCTGCCTCTCCCCCACCAGCTGCTGTTGGGAGCGCGGGGACGGCACCGGCAGTGGGAGCCTCCGAGGTGTTTGCAGGGAGCGTTTGGAGAGTATCACACCTCCCCTTTCCCTTCCCAGCCCTGGATCTTTAAATATCTGGCCCAAATCCACATGAGCCTGTAGCTGCTTAACTCCTTCCTCGCACTCGAATCTGAAGGAAATTGGGCACCTAAATGGGATGGAGGACATGGGGTGGTGGGTGCAAAACGCTCCCGCCTATGCCAAACCTGCAGGAGTGACTCAGCCACCGTGTGGGTGGTGGGATCCTCCCGGCTTCCCTGGGGACCTCCTGGCTCCAACGGGAACCTCCTCCCAGCTCCTGCGGGATTCACAGAGCCCACCTGCCCCATCCCACTTGACTGCCTCTCCTGCCAGGGCTCTTGGATGTCTCAGGGTCCTGAGAAAACTGGGTCCAGCATGCACTGGCAGATGCTGTGGGAAGCAATATCTGAATCCACGCTGCTCTCCCTAGTACTCACATTCCGAAAAAGTGATGTACTCTCCCAAAAAATGGTGCACTCCCCAAAAAAGTGGATGCTCTGCCCCAAAACCAGCCGTGCTGGATTTAGCACCTGAACACACCTGGCAGGGTGAAGAAGCAGCCTTGGGGGCAGCTGTTGCAGATTATTTCAGGTTTATTTTTATTTAAGGCATCCTATGGGATCCCGCACTCACGGAGGGTGGCTGGAGCTTGGGAATCCACAGGGAAGTGTGGATAACATCCCTCCACACGGCCCTGCCAGCCCTCAGAGCCCACCAGGCATCAGCAGGGTCAGGCTGGCACTGCTGGGCTGGGCAGGGGGAGCAAAACCCACAGAAACTGTCGTCACCAACTTCATCCCCAGCTTCAGACCGGATTCCCGGAGCCTGCACTGGGAATGGGCCCGTGCACCACTCCGGGCATGGAAACTGGCACAGGCACGTGGGCACGGATGCATCCGGGGCGGCAGGGAGCAGCCGGGGAGGCATCCAGCCCCAGCACGGACACAACGGCACCGTTTTCCATCTTGGGACGCAGAGATCCAAATCCAGAGAGGGGGATTCAGCTCCCGCTCCGAGGATGTCAGGCCAGGATTGTGCTGCTGCTGAGCTGGAGGCGGGATGGGCAGAGCGGGAAGAGAAGCGGCCGATCGCTGCCCCACAGGGGGAACAGAAAACGCCGTGAGCCGGTGGCTGCCACGCGCCAGGGATTGCACTGGAGCGGAGCAGAGACGGATGAGTCAGAGGATTCGGGCACAAAGGGAAGCGCGGGCTCAGCAGGGCCGGGGACATGCAGGGACAGGGACACGGCCGGCACGGGGACGTGTCGGGATGGGGCCTCAAGGCTGCCAGCGCTGCATCACCCCGAGCAAAGCCTCCTCCAGGGCAGGCACGGAACAGCGGGGAAAACGGGATTTTTTTTCCGCCTGGTCGCAGGGAGAGGAAGGAAAAGGGTGAACTCATGGCAGCGTGAATGGAGAGGGCTCTGCCACGCGTCCTCCCCGTCCTGCTGGCGGCTGGACACGGGGACGTCCTGCACTTCCCAGATGGCGCTGGCAGGGTACCAGGGACCACATCCCAGCCCGGCTGCTTCCCCAAGGCACCCCCACTTCCCTCCTGCCCACTGCTGCCTTCTCACTTCCGCAGCCTTTCCCGTTTTATAGATTTCCTTTTTTTATAAACCCAACCCAGAAGCACAAGAGGGATAAAGAAACAGCCACGCCAAAGCAGGAGCCCTGGTTCGCCTCTTGATCAGTCACCCCAACAAGCCCTTGGCTGCTCCCACATTCCTCATGGGAGCTGGTGAGGGCAGGAATAACTGGCACAGGATAATTACAGGGCTGAAGGTGGAGGTGCTGCCTGTTGGACCACACAGCCTTGGGCACGAGGTCCCACAGCTCACAGGGATGGGAGAAACCTCCCATGGCAAAGCCAGGCTGGACTCACGCCCATCCCACAGGGGAATTTGGGAAACATCCTCCAAAAGTGTCTTCACAGGCCAAAATAGTTTGACAGAATTTCAGCCACTGCTTTCTCTGCTCATTGTCATCTTTCTTCCCCTTCACACAGGATGGTGGCTGGGAAAAGCTGATTCTGAAAAGAGGACACTAAACTTGGACACAAACGTGGACCACCATCACCCTGGAGGTCCTGGTCACTCCCTGGGACTGGGAGTGCCCAAACACTTGGACTCAGGGCTGGAAAGCACAGCTCTGGTTGCCCACGGGTGCTGGAACAAGAGCTCTGGGCCCTCTGTGCTGCACAAACCTCACAGTTTGCATGGCCTCAGAAAAGAAACTTTCTTTTTTTTTTGTTTCAGGATGTGAAAGGAGACCACAAGACCGCGGTCCCACGGCTTCCCCACACCAGGATGACAGGACACTGCACCGGCAGCAAGCAGATCAAACTGACCCCAGTTCAGGAGGGGAAGGCTGGGATCCCTCTCCCTGCATCCCACGCACTGTACGGGCACTCATGGAGCAGTGCTGGCAGCGTGTGCCACGTCCACAAGGAGCCACATCCACGCCACTGTCACCAAGGAACGTCTCCATCCCCCAGGTCGGGCTGCCAAAACACCTGGGGTTTGACGTCATGGAATCCCTGAATGGTTTGGGCTGGAAGGGACCTCAAAGCTCATCCAGTTCCACCCCCCGCCATGGCAGGGACACCTTCCACTGTCCCAGGCTGCTCCAAGCCCCAATGTCCAACCTGGCCTTGGACCCTTCCAGGTGATCCAGGGGCAGCCACAGCTTCTCTGGGCACCCTGTGCCAGGGCCTCCCCACCCTCACAGCTAAAAATTTCTCCCTAACATCCAATCTAACCCTGCCCTGTGACAGTGGGAAGCCATTTCCCCTGATCCAGGCTCTCCATGCACTGCCCACCTCCCAGGGCCCCATGAGGTGGGAGGCAGGTGGAGCAGGGATGGGAGAGCCCCCAGACGTGATCTGTCACCGAGTGAGTGACTGTCACCGTGCCGCTGTCACCGCGCCGCTGTCACCGCGCCGTTTGCTCCTCGGCCCCTCAGGAAATGGCACAACGGCAGCAGCAGCCACAGAATCAGCCCAAGACACCCTTTAACGGAGCTGTTTGCCCACGTACCAGGAGCTCACCACAGCTCCTGGGGGGAGCAGGAGCAGAGCCACAGGAATAAAAGCCCCTTTTCCAACACTCTCAATGCTGCAGGCAAGAAGTATCATTTTCTAAGAGGAGAATCCGTTGGTCCAGGATTACATGCCACAGAAAATGATTATACAGCTGGGGAGGACGCTTTCCCAAGCAAAGCCACCAGCCCTGTGGGATGTGTGGGAGAAGGTCCTGGCCCCACACAGTCCCTGGAGGCTCTGCTGCAGCACCGGGAATCACTCATGGATAGCTGGAGCTGGACGCTGGCACTCTTTCTGGCAGCTACCCTGCATCTCCTGCTTTTCCTAGAAAAGGGAAAAATGACCACAGAGCATCACGGGTCCTGCAGCTTCTGAGCCATGTTGTGACTGATAACCACGATGAGAAGCCATCAGTGATTTACGTGGCTGGTGCTGAGCTGGCATCGTGCACCGTGCTCCCTCCTGGACTGTGTGCCCTCAATCCAAGCGGAACTGGAACAGCTCCGCTGGCTGTCACAGCCACGAGTGAGCAGCTCAGCAAAGCCCCAGAGGGACCAAGGGATGGTGGCACTGCCATTGCTGTCACCAGAGGGACAGGGCAGGGCAGAGGCACCCTGCAGGGCTGCGGGCTGACCCAGCACAAGAGCATCACGGCTCTCCCAGGAAAATCACGCGTGACCTCCGCGCCCACAGCCCACAGAGTTTCCCAGCATTGGAGCTGGTGTTGAAATCATGCCAGAAAATTACCCATGATTTAAGCATGACTTCAGGCAAATGCCTCAGACTCCCAAACGTCTCTGCCTGTGGCACCAAACCGGCTCCCACAGCAGCAGCACGGGGAGGTTTCCTGCTCTCTCTTGGGAGGATGTAACCCAATCTCAGCAAGGCAAGGCACAGGGTGGGTACTCAGCTAGGATAAGGTGGATTTGGTGCTGCTGGTTCCCACCATGGCCAGCCTGGAGGTGGAGTCCAGGGATGAGCTCTCTCATGTGGAGAAGCTGGGACAGATTTGGGCTGGCATGGCAGGAGAGATTGCCAGGGATAGGAGCTCTCCAGAGCACCTGCTGTACCCCAGAGGCTGGGCAGAGCCTGACTCTGTCACAGCCAGACTTCTCCAAAGAGCCCCCGTGTTTAATGGAAGTGGCACCAAAACACACTCTCTCTCTCCAAGGAATCAGGACAAAGCCAACTGGGACAGACAGGACAGGTGAGAGAACAGAGAGGTTGGCAAGAAGCAGGATCACCACCTCCCTCGCGTCCCGTTTTCCGTGAGGGCTCCACACCCTCTCCTGGTTCAGAGCAGGCAGCCACCAGCCTCTCCAGACACAGCGGAGCTGAGCCCCAGTAGGATCCCATCCCCCTTTCCAAAAGCCCTTTTTTCTCCCCAAAAAGCAGCTGTTTCACGTGGTGGCTCTGGGGACAGGCGGCCCCTCCCCGCTGCCCTGGTTAGCGGCGGTTTCCTCTCCACAGCTGCAGAGCAGCAGCAGCAGCAGCAGCAGTTGGGTTTTACATCCCCCTCGCCCGGTGCAGCCGGTGACGGGAGGTGACGCACGGGGTGACAGGGCCCAGCCCCCTCCCACGAGGTCCCTGTCACCCAGGGACAGTCACAACCCGAGTGCTGCAGGCCCAAAGCTGAGAGCAGGGAAGAAAAAGCACAACTTCCTCCCTTTTTCTTCTGAAGAAGAGACCCGAGCCCTGTGCAAAAGGAAGTGCTGATACCACACGTCCTGTAGATAAAACACAGTTATCCCATCAGCTCCAAACCCTTGGGAAAGGCTGCTCCCCTCTGCATCACCCCCACCACCAGGCAGGGTGACAATGTCCCAGTGCAACACCATCCCTTTGTGCTCTGGGACACCATCCCACCACCGCTGGGATTCGGGGATCTTTTCCTGATTTTTCTGGAATAAGAGCTTCCACCACCCTGGGAAGCTCCACGTTGGTGTAAACATCCCAGGAAATCCATTCCTGCAGGCCACTGGGTAATTAAGGAGCTCTTTCCATAACGAGGTAACAAATAACACGTGCGGTTTGACAAATGAGGTTCTCGCGCTCGCTAATCATCGCCGCCGCGCTCGGCAAGCCACGACAGCGTTTCGGGATGTGGGAAGTCTGCAAGGAATTCCCTTACTGGAGATAAAGGGAGCCTGAACTCAGGGCAGGTGCAGAAACCTCCTGGGAGCCTGCAAACGGAGCTCTTCCCAACACACCAGTTTTTTTGGAGAAAACCAGGCCCCAGTAACTCGTGCCTCTGTCACAGACCCAACTTCCACAGCTGCTTCCACCACAGAAAAGTGAGAATTCCTGCAAAATTCCTCCTCCAAGCCACCACTGAGCTCCAAGAGGCACAAACACTGACAGCCACAAGGAAGCTGCTCACCAGAACAATTTGAAAGTGTCAAACTTGAACGCTGCAGATCTTTACACTGGAAAAGCGCAGGTGAAAGACAAAAGGCAGAACGATTTTGCACAGGCGCCGTTTATCTGTGCAGGAACCACCACCACCACAGCCCCAGCTCCTGGAATGAGCTTCCCAGGAGGGAATGAGCTTCCCAGGAGGGAATGAGCTTCCCAGGAGGGAACGAGCTTCCCAGGAGGGAATGAGCTTCCCAGGAGGGAACAAGCCTCCCAGGAGCTCTGGGAACGACACAGGAACCACAGGATGAAAGAACAACCCCACCACCTCCCGTGCCAAAGTTTTATTGTCCGGCCGCTCGAGCCGCTCCCAGATTTTCCCCTCGCGGAGATTTCGGCGCGGTGCCCTCGGTGAGCGCCCGGCAGCGCCGCTCCCACGGCAGCTGCCCGGCAGAGGCACCGGCACACAGCACACAGCACACGCCCCCCGCGCTGCTCCGGGGGACGCTCCGGCTCCATTCCCCGCCTCCCCGGGCCCGGAGGCGCGGCCAGCCCAGCGCTGTCCTGCCGGAAGGCGCTGTGGGACACCTCGGCCGCCGAGCCCCGTGCCAAGTCCGCCAGCGAGAAGCTGTTTTGGTGCAGATGAGTCACAAGCACACTGCAGACAAGTCCCTCTGTGGTGTCATCCTATCCTCTCTCCACCTTCTCCAGAGCTCTGCACGGGGACAGATCCTGTGGTCAGTCAAAGACCTCACGATGGGAAACTCTGTCAAGAGATGTTCACAGAGATGACAGATTTTTAAGTGGCCTGGTTTTGTTCAAGAGCTGAGCCTGCACGTTGTGTCAGCACAACGAGCAAAGTATTTTCTTCGTGCTTCATCAATTAACCCGAAAATGATCAAAGCAATCCTGGCTGAGCATCACATCCAGAGCCTGGTTTTGGGGAGAGGGTGGCACGGCAGAGCCCACGGTGCCAAAAGCAGCACCGGGCATTTTATTTTTACTACTTTGGTGCCTCCCAGCTCCAGCTTGGAAACCCCACCCCACCACAGCACGGAAGCAGGAGAAGCGTGAAGCTCAGAAGTGGTGCTGAAGAGGAAGGCTGGCACCTGGAGCACCAGGTTTGGGAAGAAAGCAGCTCCTTTGTACAGCAGGGACCCGGGCTGTGGTTCCACATTTGGCATTTCACAGCCAGTCTGGAGCTCCACCTCTGGAACGCTCACGCTGTGCCAAGGACACAGCAGCTCTGGGAACTCCTGGCAGAGGTTGCTGTGCTGGTGCCATGAACCATTCCAGTGGAAGGTGTCCCTGCCCATGGCACGGCGTGGAATGAGATGAGCTTTAAGGGCCCTTCCCAACAACCCAAAACATCCTGGGATCCTGTGGACCTACCGCCTGCTTCCTGTGGATGTTCATGATATGGATGTCTTCGCTGCGATACCTCTCATCGTGCCTGTCCAGGGGAATTTTTTCCAGCTCGAAGTCCCTCTGGAGCAGCTGGTTACCAGAGAACAGAACAGAACAGTTCCACAAAGCTCTGCACAACCATTCCAGACACTCCCCCCTCCATGCAGCACTTTACCCTCGTCTTAAACACTCCAGCACCAACCCAAAGCTACAGACACCTTGCAACACTCCAGAAAAATCTACTTAAGCTCGTGGTAAAACACTTCTAGGGGGATTTAAAAGATGGCATTTGGGGACATGGGTTAGTGGTGGCCTTGGCAGTGCTTGGGGGATGGTTGGACCTGATGATCTCAAAGGACTTTTTCATTATGAATGAAATGAATTCTGTGACTCCATGATTTTGCTTCCTTTAATCCCTAAAGTTCTAAGACAAACCACAGCAGCTGCCTGTCTGCCAACCTTCTCAACTGAAAGGGAGAGGAGAGGAAAAAACCAGGCTAAAAGCCCCCAGCATTGGCTCTGGGGCTGAACCTGGCAAGCCAAGGAAGGAAATAAATCACAGAACAGCAGAAATCAGCCAGAAACACCACCACCTGCTGTGTTTATTGTGGGAGCAGCACCTCAGCAGAGCTGAGCTCAGCCCTCCTCACAGCCAGGGCCCCACAAGAGCGTGAGGCACTAATTATCAAACAGGTGCTTTGATTAACATGTACCAATCCCCTGGAATTCTCACCCTTTCCATCTTTTTTTTTGCAGTACTCCAGCACAAGAGCTGCTTTTCATCAGGCACCCCAGGTGCAGAGTCAATCTGCACTGACCATCATCCACAGGTGCTCCCTGTGTTGCTTTTCCTCACAGGCACACAAGATCAGCTGGAATATTCCATTAAAACATCAATTAATGGGCTCTCAGTAGAGAGAAGGAATTTTTCCAGAAGCAGCTCTATTGCTCAGGAGGGAGTTTTGAGTTCCTGAGTGAAACTTTTGTGTTTTCCCTCTGCTTTCAAGGGAACGGCCTAAAAGAAAATGTGTTAAAAAACCCACTTACTTCAAAGTATTTCCTCTCAATTTCAGGGTTCTTCCCCATAGTCCTCTGTTCGTAGCAGCACAGGACACAAGTGTCAGGGCCAGTCAGGTCCTTCAGGGTCTTCAGCAACGGCTCCAAGGACTGCCCAAAAAAGGTGAAAACATTTCCCATGTGGATTTCGAGTTCATTTCACTGGTTACCATACCCTCTAGCTAAAGTCTTCACCCAGGAGAGAACTTCCCAGTTTTGCTTTCCAGGGAGTTATTTTTAGTACTTTAACTGGGACAAGAAGAACATGGGGGGAAAGCTGGGAAGCAGAGGAGAAAGGGGGGACTCACAGGAGAAGAGTTTCACAGACAGACCAAGAAAACTGCACTGGATTCCGAGCCAGAAACATCCCACACTGCTGAGTGGGCACTTCCTCGAGGCACACGACAATGAGCATTCCTCGGTGTGCTCCAAAAGTGAGAGTTTTCTCAATTATTCCTGGAGTATGGCTCGGATCCAGACCACAATGTAGGGAAATGGGACCAACAGGCAGGGACTCGATGCCAGGGGCTGGGAAAGCCATTGGCAGGGCACTGGGACATGGGGCTTTTCAGGTTATTTCCCTTTTCCTGCAGCTTCCCTCGGCTCTCCGGGCACATCCTGCAGAGCTCCAGCTGAGGACACGGAGCAGACTGCAACAACCACTCAGCTGGAGCAGGATTTCTCCTCTCGCCTTCCCAAGGAAAGCCTGAGGTAGCACTTTTAAATTTCATTTACCAATGATCTCAACAGTTCACATTTTGCTTCACCACTCCCAATGTAAAAAAAAAATAAAGGGAGAAGGGGAGGCACAAACATTCAGTTTGGGATTTTTAACATAAAATTAGTCTCCGATTCTATCTCAAATGACCTGACATCTATTAAAAATGCCTTTTCCAGTCTTGTTCCTCCGTATTCCTCTAAACCACAGGGACCATGACACGAGCACAATATTTGTCTGAACGCTTCTCATACTGAGCACACTGGAACCTTTCTGTAGGGGTTTAGCAAAGTCCTCATTTACCTCCTCATAGTAAATGCAATCAGCCATGAGTATATAATCGGGGGGAGGCTGAAATTCTGTTACATCTTCACCCCTAAAAAGAACAAACAAGAAAAAAAAACCAACAAAAAGTGAAAATATAACTTTAGTAACAACACACACAACTAAAGGATTGAGCATAAAGTTAACTAGTGTGTTCTCATACTAAGGTTCCCTCTCCCAGCAGTGCTCTGAAGTTATTTAGCAATTTAACGAAGCCAGTGCAGAACCGCAGAATCTCAGAATGGTTTGGGTTGGAAGGGACTTTAAATCCCATTCAGTGGCCACCCCCTTCCACTATCCCAGGCTGGCCAAATCCCCTTCCAACCTGGCTTTGGGCACCTTCAGGGATGGGGCAGCCACAGCTTCTCTGGGCACCCTGTGCCAGGGCCTCGCCACCCTCACAGCCAAGAATTCCTTCCCAATATCCCATCTAAACTCACTCTTTTTCAGTCTGAACCCAGGAGCCCCGTTAAAGCCGAACAGAGACATTAAATAAAGGCTCATACAAACCATTTCAGTACCTTGGCTCGGACGGACCCTGTGACCAGGTGCTTGTTATTCTCAATATTAACCATCAACAGCTCCTGCAGCTCCTCCAGGTCTGTGACCGTCACGTTCGCCCTGTAACACATAAACGGGGTTAGGGAATAACGCAATGGCTGGGGACACTCCGCACAGCATAGAAAGCAGGGTTTGAAGGAATCGAAAGGGTCTGAGGGAGAGGACAGCGCCGGGCACGGGCTCCCGCTCACCCCAGCGTGGCTGCCATGATGCCAACGGCGCCGGTGCCCGCGCCCAGCTCCAGGACGTGGCGGCGGGCGAGGGGGCAGGCGCCGGTCTCCAGGAACTTGGCGAGCACCAGGGCAGCGTCCCACACCACGCAGCCCACGCCGCCGGCAGCCCGCTGCTCCAGGCGCAGCGCCGGCCCGTGCCGCCGCTCCAACTCCCTCACGAAGCCCGCCATAGCCCCGGCTCTGAGGCG
>VZTA01023426.1:286-57713 GCA_013398855.1 Mohoua ochrocephala | reverse complement strand
TGAGGATTCTTGGATGAATCTCACCAGGCCCCATAGATTTGTGGGGATCCAACTGGAGCAGCAGATCCTGCACAATTTCAGGGTCAGCTGGGAATTGACCAGTTTTGCAGTCATGATCCTCCAGCTCAGGGCACTGACACCCCCTTGATCCATCATCCATGTTGAAGACAGAGGTAAAGAATGCATTAAACACCTCTGCCTTGTCTCTGTCCTCGTTTGTGAGGTGGTCATTCTCGTCCTGTAACGGGACAGTGTTATTTTTACACTGCCTATTTCCATTAATATGTTTGAAAAAACTCTTTTTATTGTCCTCCACAGTTCTGGTCAGCCTCAACTCCAGCTGAGCTTTGGCCACGCTCATTTTCTCCCTACAGAGTCAAGCAGCATCTCTGGATTATTTCCATGTCACCTGACCTTGCTTCCACTGAACGTATACCCTCCTTTTTTGCCTTATTTCCAAGAGAAGATTCCTGTTCATCCAAGCCAGTCTTCTGCCTTGCCTTCTTGACTTCCAGCATTTGGGAATTCCCACTCCTGTGCCCTTGGGAGATGATGTTTAAAAAGTGACCAGCACTGATGGACCCCAACACCTGCAAAAACATTTTCCTGGGGGGTCTCACTCACTAATTCCATGAGCAGCCTGAAGTCTGCTCTCCTCATGTCCAGAGCTGAGGCTTTGCTGGCACTTTTCCGCCTGTCAACAGAGATTTTAAACTCAATCACTTCATGGTGACTGTGGCCAAGACAGTCACCAACCACCACTTTTCTCATGAAATCCACTCTGTTGACAAGCAGTAGATTAGGATGGGAGTCTTTCAAAGTTGGCTGCCTTAGGACCTGTTCCAAAAAATTGTTGTCCAGGTTTTTTAGGATTCTTCCAGCCCTCGTTGTACCAATCAAACTGTTATTATTTTGAAAGACTTTTAATTGCATTTTTTCTGGTATTAATGTGCTGAAATGTCTAGAAAAGAAGCAAGAAGTCACAGGAAAATAAAATACTTCCATTTGAAACTGAGGTACCAGGACATATAAACTAGGGGGTTTGTGTTTGGTTTTTGTTGGCTTTTTTAAAAAATCCCTGTATAATGGAGAGGCTTATGAAAAAACGTCTTTCTCCATCAACCAGCTCTGTTGAATCTATTAAAAATGTTTTGAAAGCAAGTACCTGGTCAGCCCTATTTAATTAACACCACGAGACAGTTTAAGATTCCCTTGTATTCCTGATGCCCATAATGCTTTAAATAGCACAGTTATTTCTGGCATCTCTCTGAGTGGGGCGTGTGGCATCTCCAGAGTACCCTATTCTGCTGAATATCTTTCTGCAAAGAAAGAATCACAACTCACCTGGACTTGTATGCCAGGCTTTGTTTCCTTGGCTGACAGGCTGATGGGTGATATCTCTCCACCTACAGCATGTGTTTGCTTTATAGAGACATATTAGTACTTGATAAATGTGGGAGCCCCTGGACTCAGATACAGAGAGCAGCTGACAAGAGGGGAAGTGTTTTAACTGCTGTGATTTAATGAACATTGGGCAGTTGAGCAGCTACGAGATGGGATCAGGCAAATATTTTATATTAAAAGTTACTCTGAACTTCTTGCGTTCAGCTAATATGCAGCTGATCATTACATCCTCTTTTTAGATTCAAATTTTATCTTCTCAGAGAATGTATTTGAAAATAATAAAGATAACATGGTCTCTTTGTGCCCAGTTGAGGTATCCAGGATTCAAGGGGGAGATTGAGGCACTTCCCCACTTTGCCCAATCTAAAAATCGATAAACATCCTACACTTCTAACTCTCACTAGGGGCAGGTTTGCCTCCAAAAAAAACCAGGAGTGAAGCAAGAACCTTGTGAATTTCTGCTCTGGAAAGAACGCTCTCAGATTAAAACTGTACATAAATCTCTGCAACTATTAATAGTTGATTTATAAAGAGTATATGAAGGCAACTTTCTTCTAAACTGAGGTACCCAGGACTCTGGCTGCCCTAGCAGGGATCTGATGCCACACCAGAATGAGAGCTGAGTGATCTTCAAAATGCCTCCCTCATGGGAAAGAGGGACAGGTAAATGGGCCCAAACAGCTCAAGTGCCTGACCTAAATGACTGGCAGATCAAAAGCCAGTCTTTATACTGCAACTGATCTTGATATCACCGTGACACCTAAGTATTATCTGGTGGAAACACTACCACTGGGATAAATCAGTAGAACTTTTCATTAATCTGATTTTATACCATGCAATATTCAAGGTTGCGGATATATTTATTTCAATGAAATATTTATACCAACTTACAGTGATTGTCAGGAGGCCACAGACAACCCACGGACTGGCGCTACAGCTCAAAGGCGGTTTTGGCTATTGCAAGAGGAAAATACTTGAAAGGTCTTTTTGTCATATTCAAAAGGGAACTTGAGAAATATATGTGAAGAGGCAGAAGAGGGGAAGGAGGGGAAAATATACTATAAGATACCTAAACTCTTTTATTTACAGTGAAATTCTATGGTTCACTTGATTTGAGCTCTCTTCCCATTCAGCAGATGGATGGGAAGGTGGAGATATAAGTTGTTTAGCTGATAAGAAATCTCCTTTTCCTGCATGAGTGGGTGGGAATTCTGGTCAGAGAACTAAGAATTCTCTTGTGCTTCTTCAGCTTTAGCTATTGCTCGTGATGGAAATGATGAAGTACAAGGTACTTTGTGTACATGTACAGACTGCTACATCCTTCTCAGGCTTTCACATGCATTTCACAATGTTTACAGTCACTTAACATGAGATAGAAACAGCAAATATTAAAGAGCATCTAAACAAGCTTTGATTTTTTAATTCAGGTAACTGTAATAATAAATAGTTAAGATTTTGTTTACATCTCTAAGCACAGATTTATATCTAACTTTACAGGTTCATGCTAAGAAGCTAAAGGGTTTACATCTCGTATTCAATGCAGGTGTTTGCAAAACCTGTCACCTTGCTGCTTTAGGGAAAATGTTTACAAAGTTTCAAGGATTAAAATGTTAATTTGAAGGTAGAAATTACTGCTTGTGTAGGAAAAAGTTTTTTGAGACTTCTATATTCTTTTCAGAAACAAAGTAAACTATTAATAAAATCAGTTCAAATTTGACTTCTAGTTCCATTGAAAAAGAAAAGTGAAAAATATTTGGAAAATCTGAATTTTTGATTTTAAACTGAGCTGAAAGGTCAAATTCAGCTAAATTTAACACAGGAAATATTACAGCAGAAAAAAAAATATCCTGTTAAATTCAGTTTAAGAGATAGTACCCAGGTTTATGGTGTAGTAAGAATTCAACCCATTTTGAAAGGAAAGGGGGATGTGAATTAGTTACTAGAAATCACCTCTTTTTAAAAGAAACTGAAATAAAACTCGTTTACTGATAGGGCCACTAGAAGAACAATTGGTGCAGGGGAAATTCAATTCAGAGGGGAAAGAAAGGAAGCTAAAGGCTTTCAAATAGAGAGATGAGGGTAGAATAAAAGCATTAAAGAGAAATACTTAACTGATATGCTTCTGATTTTTCACATTCACTAGTATTTTACATGTCTCTGACTGCTTTTCATGCAGCTATTTTCTTTATTACAAGGAATTTTTCTGTGCCTTAGAAAGAGATACCAACTTTTTGTACAGTGAAAGAAAAAGTGGCTAAAACCAGGAGGGAACATAATGCAAGTGTAAAATGGCCTTGTCCAGCACAAGAAATAGCAGTTTGGGCACATTAACTGCCGGGTGATTGTCGAGCAGTACGTGGATACCACCCAGATGCAGGCTTATCCGAGTGCATCCACATTTCAAATGGTTGGTTTGAAGGGAGACGAAGATTTAATAGCACCTGCCATTATCTGTGTGCTTTCATGTGTAGGTATAGAAATGAGATTACAATTCTGAAAGCCTGGTTCATCTGGATCATCTAGGAATCCGTGGTTTGAGATATATATAGATAGATATAAATAGGTATATTATATATACACAATCGAACTGCTTATTCTGTATTAAAGTTATCTTTAAAAATAGAAAATAACTATCTTACTGTTCTGATATAAACCTAATCACTTCAGCAGTTTGAGAACTGGCAGAAGGTTTTATTCATAACAGGAAAATACAGAAAATAATAGGTAGATAACATGTAAAATACCTGGTTCCTGATTGTTTGGAATTGCTAATTCAAAAAGAGAAGTAAAACTATATCTATTATACATATTTATAGCACTTTGCAGTCTTTTATGCTTGCCACTGGACCCATACGGTTCTTTGTATGATTCCAGAAAATTAACACTTATTATTACAATGCATCTCTTCTCTAAATGAATGGGAATGTTAGTCATTCCACTCGATAACTGGTTACACGGTACGGCTGGAATATTAATGCCAGGTATTTCATTAAATACCTGAACAATTTAGGCTTTTCTTTAAATGACCACACAGAGAAGTGAAGTGGTATAATAGAATACTTGTGCCAGTCGTTGTGCACAAGTATTCTATTATGTGATGGAGTGATTGAGTGATTGGAACTCAGTGATTGAAACTCAGTCGTTTCACAGAACAGGTCACACATGATAAGATACATATTTAGGCTCACTCCTTTGCAGTTTGCATCTCAGGGTGCATCCACCACAGCTAATGGCTGCTTTAGGCCATGCTGCTGAGCCCTGCTTCAGTTTCATGATCCTATTCCCAGCCTCCCAACATTTTAAAGACCACACTGGGAGTGGAGAGCTGCTCCATTTACACCCTACTCCTACCAAATCAAGTGGTTAGCTTTCGGCTGCATTAACTCCCTCATCCAACTCAGCTGGGCAAGTCTACATGCCAGGCAGGGTGGTGGGGAATGGAAAAAAGTGGAAAGGGATGGCAGCATTCAGATAGGGTCAGATTGCCAGGATTCTGCGCTTTTGCCTCTTTCCAAAAGGAAGCTTCAAACGTCTTACAAAACAATGCTGTCTGGATGAAACATCCAGGGATCAGTGGACCCTTATAGCTTGGCCACCTGTTTGAAAAAAAACAGCAGTTCAGACCTTCTGGGCTCTTATGCAAATTGTCCAATCCTCTTGTCCATGTTTGTTTGCAGTGTAAAGTGCTGAATTTGTTCTTGCAGCAAGAATATAGTAGGAATAATATCTGGGACAGGAGAGGATGCTTGTGAAAAACAGATGTTGCTTTTCTAAAATGGCTTAGGTGGGTTTTTTACTCATTTCAGCATCAAACAACCAACAAAAGCCACCAACTACTTTATTATTTTCCTCCATATCTTAATTATATAAAAACATCAGCACTTTATTTAGTCTTTAATTAACATAATCCAAGTACAAAGTTCAGCCTTGGCAAGGACACAAGGATATTGATTATCTGTCCTTTCCAACAGAGTCAAAAATCACTTCTGTGCTGTGTTTATTAATATATGTTCATAGCTATGGCATTGAAATCTATCAGTGTGATCGACCTTTATTTTCAGGCAGTCAATAGCCATTGACCCATGCAGATAAATTACCATAGTGAATTTTGCTGTTGCTTGCTCAGACTCTTATATCAATAATTGACCTACTGAATGCCTATTCTTTTTTTTCCTTCCCTTTTACCTATCAAATATATAAAAACTATTTACACAGATTCAAACAAATATATAAATAAGAAGCAGGCCGCAAATCCCTTCACTGTTCTCTGTGCTTGCACGGGGACACATGGTACCTTTCTTATTTCTACCTTTTGGTGTCAGCAAAACACCCATTTTGCTGAGGAAAAGGGAAGAGCAGAACCAGTGTTTCAAATAGATGGTAGTTAGGATAAAGGATATGTTATCTTGTGGCTACAGAACATGTCTCCCAGGTTTTGTTGATCCCAGTAAAATCTTTCTGAATGGCCATTATATGGACTGCATATGGATTTGCATCTAAACATGGCAATATTTAGATATGGTAACATTAGACTGTTTCCTCTGTCCTGTCAGAGACCTAGAAACCTCCTCAGAATATGAGATCTTAGTCTGGCCTTTCCAATAGATTTTGAGAGTTCAGAAACAAAATCTTACTTTGACCCAGTTCTAATAATTTAAATAAGTTCTGATTTAAAAATTAAAATAGTTTCTTAGACTAACTTCCCATTTTCTTCTTTGTAACATAAAAACTAATACATTGCCAAGGAAGAAATGAATAGCAAAAAAATGGTATGTCAGTTTGTTTGTGTCCTTTGTGTATTTGATTTGAAAAGGGCATGATTTTTAGGCAGCTTCAAAACTGCGTTCTGTTGTTGTTTCAGGGGACAAAGAGGGAGTCTTAGCAGTCAGGTGGCCTGCTTCTTACTGTGAGGAGCAACATGTAAGTACAGGGATGCAATTTCAATGCATGTCTTGTGCCATTGAGCTGGAAAATCTCTGACATTCAGTTTTAGCCTGTTTCCCCTAAAGTTACTGTTTGGAGGCAGAATGTGAATTTAATAGCAAAATATTGTGCTTGTTGTGTCCAATGGGATTATTATTAAATGACATGATTCTATAGAGGGGGCTTTGAGTTATTCACATCTTTACTCTTTTTTTTTTCAGTCTCGCATAAAAGTAATAGATCAAGGCTAAGAGACTTTTTTATATACATATCTACAGTGGCTGTATTTACATTAGAGGGTTTTTCAAAAAGCAGTATTATGGGTTTGAAGCCTCTGTTGGTCAGGGCCCTGAGGGTGTTAATTGACTTCAATGGCCCTGATCATCCTTTCCTGAGATCTCCCCCCACCTCTGCACCTGAGCCCTATTTCATCTCATCCAAGGGCCAGAGGGCCTGGCTAAGGTACAGTGTAGGTGTGCCTGTCTTTGCTTCCTGAATCAAACTTGGACTTGTATTGTGGTCTTGCTGCCAGTCCTGTCTTCAGTCTTATCTCCTGCTGATACTTTCAAAAGAATTTGTTTCTTTTGAAACAAAAAGTTTCTCCAGAGGCAGAGGACTTGGTGGGGGAACCAGAAGTCTGTTGATCTTGTGACTGACATTGGGTGTGAGACAGACAAGCAATGGCAAGAGTTCACGAAGGTGAAGATCATGCTTTGGAGACCTGTAACAAGTGCTCATTTTGTGGGACCCAGTGCGTGTGCTTTGGTGTAGAGATCTACGACAGACCTTTAGAGGGAAACGTGCCACCAAGCCAACCTGTTTGTAGCCCTTGGATCCCAGGAATGCTCTGTTGGACAATTTGTAGGAGATTGCATGTACTGATGCATTTCTAAGCTCTTCATGCTTCATGTGGCAAAGGAACCCAATACACATATCTCCAGAGACAATACTTCAGTCTGTTCCTTTTCCCACCCAACACTGGGAGCTTCCTCTGGAAGTGTTCTACACTGCCATTCTGGTAGGTGCAATATTTTTCTTTAAATGCTTTCATGGGTGAAAGGAAGGATGTGTGTAATGCTTTTTGTGGCATTGAGGTGCTCAACTCGGAGGAGAGATAAGCACTGCTGATCTGCTGACTTCAAGGTCTGTTATATTTTCTAAAGTTATTCCTCTGGTACTTTGAGAGTGGTCTCCTGCATGGTGACTAATCAAGTCAAAATCTACCGAAAAATTTCAAAATTTTCACCCCTTGGTCCCTGCTACAAAGCCAGCTGCACGTGAAACCTTGCCCTGGGAGCAGAGCCTTCCTAGGCTTTTCTGACACAATTCTGCTGTGCATCCCTTCTCTCTTTCGTGCGTGCAGCGCTAATGAGCTGATGGTGTGGTCATGACGTTCCACAAAGCAGTACTGCAGATCCCATCTCTGGCCCTCAAGCACTAAGAGTGACAAGGTAGTGGGGTGCAAGGCAGACTGTGACTGATAAGGTGGCCTGAGTGGTAGGAGACAGGAGATATTGGGCTGCACAGGACAGTAGCCATTCCCCTAAATGCAGGAGCCCCTGGAATTTCATAATAGGATGTCAAAGGCAATGGCCTGCCACAGCCAACTGTGGGTGCCAAATTTAGGGCATCCCAAGGACCCCACTCCAGGTTCATCTTCTGGGCCCAAAACCTGTATCTGATGCACACCACCTCAGCAACAAGGACTTCAAGAAGGTCACGCTCTCTGCTCTTTTCCTTCAAGAAAAGGAGGCATTGGAAATTGGGCGATGATTCATTGAATGTGTCCAGTAAAAGTTGCTGCAGCCATGGGATTAAGGTTATCTTGCTGCATCTACAACACCTTGTAACCAACATAGTTTTAACTCAGAGTGAGCAGGTGGGAATGTTTCCATAACGAAGAGAACTTCACTAGTGCTGTAGCTCTGAAGTGGGTTTTCTTTCTTGTAAACAATTAAGAGGTAGAGTAGAGGACTTCAAATCCTGTCATCTTTGGTCCTATAAAATAGACAGAGAAGAAAGAAACAGTCCTGATATACAGATATTCTATCTCACCTTTCCTGAGATTATTCCTCAGTTTGGAAGCAGGATATTTAATAGAGAGTAGCTATCTGGAAATCTGCTCACTTACTGTGCAAAAAAGAGTAAAATTAGGAAAGAAAAAAAAATGTTTAAAGTGAAGTGTTGATTCAGTATGATTTTTTTTTACTTTTCCTGTGCAGAGCCAGGAACTGGATTCAATGATCCTTGTGGTTCCCTTCCAATTCAGGGTATTCTATGTTTCTATGATTCAAGCAATTCTGATAAGACAAAGACTAATACAGTAAAAAGAATAATTTAGTTGTACTCATGTTTATTGTTGCACAGTAACATAATATGGTGGTATATAACTCTAAAGGTGAAAAATAATGGGGTTTTTTTGAGATTTGTGCTTGTCAGTGGGATTGTGAAGGAGATAATTGTACTTGCAGTAGCCAAGGCAATGAATAGTAACAAATTGTCTTACTTGATTAGGATTTTTTTTTTTAATGCTGCAACTTCTGGTCTTTTAGCACTATGTTTGCAAAAATCAATGGAAACTTGCACAGTGAACTTTAATAGACTCTGTTATGCCTTTGGAGGATAAAACCCTCTGCTTGTTTCCTTGTTTTTGTTATCTGCAGTCGCCTATCTCTCTCATCTCTCCCAATGATCAGTGTTAGAGGCAGCAGTTATGTCAGCAACTTAAATCCGTCCCCTTTGGAATGAACATGAACTAGCACAGTGGTTTTGGGTGTTTGCCATGCAAAATATCTTAGTGAATTGCTCTTATTGTATGGATTGCTTGTAGATTACACACCCGTGCAAGTCACGGTTTATGACATATTAATCTATTAAATAAACTATGAAATGTTGTTCTGTTTTAAGTGGCTCATGGAGTTAAGTAATACAGACTTTTAGGAAACTTGCATAATAGAGGCTTTTCCCTCTTTGGCGAAATGCAAGTGAAAATTGTCCTTTTAGTGGGTAATGGTGGTAGGAAATAAATATGTTCATATGAAATAAATGTGATATGGCCATGGGCACAGAACAAGCCACCATTTGTTTTATACTTCACTCAAATATTTGTGAAGGAAATAGGTCTGCTATTTGCTTAGCCCAGTAGCTGAGGAAACCTGGTGGGAGGGATATCAGCAAACACTGCTATCCTTTCAGATGAACTGTGCCATCTCAGGAGATTGCAAGTGATCAGGTCCTCCATTTGTGCTTCATCTGAAAGACTGTTTCCAGTAGTTGAGTACATCTGTGTGCAATATATTGACTCAAAGCAGGTCTGAAAGGCAGAGCAAAAGAGAATCAATTTAGACAAGAGAGAATTTCTTACAGGTTCACCATTGGGCCAATTGCTTTTGTCTGTACTAGGCTTCCTTTGGAGATTTCCTGTGAAAGAAATAAACAAAATTCATTCTCACCACTAACTTAATATATTTAAGATGTACTTTATACTCTTTGCAATAGAAATAATTGGGTGTTCTAATCATTGTAAGTACTGTATAATTAGTCTTCCAAATGAATGTTTCTACTCATCAGGATGACTAAATAACTTGTTGAGTAAAATTCTTAATTTACATAACTAAAAGCCAATAACAGTTTCATCTCCTTTTATCTGATTATATTCTGATTTTATATCCACATTTCATTGGCCACCTGCCAGTCTCTAAAGGATAAGAGGTAATTAGAACCAGTGATAGTGCACTATTGTTATACTTTTTACAGCACAGATGCAGTTGGGTGTTATTATCATATATGGTACAATTTTGTGGATAATATCATTATGTCTCTGCTGACCATAAATTTAATTCAAAATGTGAATCAATTGAAAATGCATTTGAATCTCTGAATCATAACACATTTTGTTTAACATAATGGTACTTCAAAGTTTTAACTGAGTATGTTACTCTGTGTGCAGACAGCAAAATCACTGTTGCCTCTGTTCTGTATACTCACTCATATATTTGTATAGTTTTTTTTTTCATTCTTGTTATATAATGTACTGCACAAAATACCATTTAAAGTACACCAAGGTAATGAAAATAAATATGAAATACTGATTATTTCTATTCTGACTCCTATATTGCATTTCACACAGATCGTGTGACCATACAACACCATAATAAATAATACATTACCTCAAGTAATAAAATTGTTAACATCTAACTATTTTTTAAAAATTACTGTCGGAAAACCTTATTTAAGTATTGGGTTTCAATGTAGTACCAAGGGGGTTTGAGGTTTATGTTTTTTAGTTTTTCTTATTTCATCTACTACAAATAAAACACATAACCTTGAAATAAAGCAGATTGTTTTGTAGAAAGAAGTGTAACTGTGCATTAGCAAAGAGATGGGGAAAATAAAGACCTTATTTGAATAACAGCTAATCCCAGGCACAATTTCCTTGATGTGTTCAACAGAGATAATCTTCAATGTAGCAGAGTCAAATGTTCCATCGCCTCCCGTGATGATGAATCTGATCTGTATCCCGGATTCTAAAGTAGTAAAAGCATTTTGTACTCATTTTCACTACTTCCTAAAATGTCATTTTGGAATCAATCCCTTAAATAAAGTTTCTGAAAAGTCCAAATTGACCAAAATGGCTAGTTGTCCCCATCTCTTATTAAATTAGTTCTTGTTACAAATATTCTAATATCTTATTTGTATTGGTGTACTTATAAGTTAAACTTTTTTTTTTTAAATAACTTTGACGTTGGGCCTGAAGCTCTACTTCTTCTCTGCTTTGAGAGAATCTAATCTCCCTTTTTCCCTGGTGAGACTAAAAGTCCTAGGTTACATGTGAAATTTCTGTTCTTGGTTACTTCCATCATGTTACATCAGTCCATGGCTTTGCTCTGTTGAACTGCAGGATACAATATAGCAATAATGGCCAATAATTAGGGCTCTCTTCACTTGTTTTCTGGATTTGTATTGGTTCTCCTCTCTCTGTATCAGTCTCTTTTAAAGTTCTGTTCACTATTGCTGCATACCTTCTAGTTTTAGATTTGCTCTTCCCATTGTCACATCTTTGAAAGTGTGGAAGGGCTGTCCACACTGTGTACCACAGCAGACATTGGTGGTGTGACCAGCAGACATTCCTTCTTGCTGAATTCATTGTTTGTGTCTTGTTCTGCACTTCTCAAAGAGCTGGTAAAGTACTCCTTAATAATAAAGATTACAAAGTTGGTGTTAACTGTGCTTCAAAAACATTTTCTACCTTCTTTAACCATTTTAGTGTTCCACGGTGGAAGGTAAAAACACCTTTAAAATTTTCAGCCCCTGGGAGAGAAGTAGGTCAATTGTCAGTTCACATCCATGTTACAAAATAGCATACATTTGATCATTCTGTGTGGAGTAAAAGCAAAATTTGCATGAGCTCTGGCAAAGAACCAAAACCAGGATTATAATTTCATAATCTCACTTCAGTGGGCATAGATGTGTCTATTCCTACTATAAGGTGATAGGGTGATGGAAAATGGAGCCGTGAACTTTACTCTGTGACTAAGAAAAGCCATAAGGAGTGGAGTATAAATTTTTTACCTCAAAAATAAGAAAAGGAGGGGAGGCTAGAATTGTCACGGTAATCAGTTGTCTGTCACATATTTGGTGTGTTATGGTGAAACAGGTATTTTATGTCACTTAACAAGGCTTGGGAAGTCAGATGCTAGCACCAGCATTTGCTTTAGGTGTAGCACAAAGCTTATATAGGATTGATTTTTTAATAATAGAACTAACATGCAGGAGGAAACGAGGAAAACCTCTTTGGGGTTAGGCTCAGAAAGACACACTGGCAAGTATGAGAATGGAGGGTTGTGGATGTAGAAAGGAGACAGAAGTGTACTGCATGTGAAAAGCTTACACAGAAGTTATGCCACCACGTTAGAGCAGAAATACACATGAATATTGGCAGCTCCTTGAGGCAGATTAGGAAACAATTATTTGAACTGTGATAAATTGCTAGTGATGAGCTGGTCATTCAATTGGCCATAGTAATTGGTGCATCAGCTTCTGGAAGAAAAAGTACAGGGAAGGGAAAGAAAGAAAAAAAATAAAGGAAAAACCCTCTAACAAAACAACAAAACCCAAACTCCAAATATCAATCTGATCTGCATGATCAGAAAGGTGTATTAATGAACAATAACTTGTACTGGTTCAAAAGACATTTTTGCAAGGTGTCCTGCAGAAGCGTTTTCTGTAACTAATGGTGATCTGATGCCAATTTAAATAACAATAAATAAATAAATAAACAAATGGTACATCATATTTTTTTATGAGTTGACAGTTTGTATTATAAAAAAAAACCTTGATTTTTTTTTTCTGGTTGATATTGCACAGGGACATCTTTACTTGACTGTACACAGGAAATATTAAACAAGACTGGAATGGATTTTCCATCATTCTTCCACATTGGAGGGACACTTTCTCATGTGGTTTGTTCATATGCTGGTCTGGTTGAACAACATCTCTAGACAGATACATAGCCAAGGAATTATTCTTTCCCTTTATTATGTGGAGGCTTTGGAACAGGGGAGACTCGTATATTTTATTTCCCCTTTTTTTGCTTACCTTAGATAGAGATACCTAATCAATTGCTATACATCCCCTTAAATTCCTTCTATTACTCACCTGACTTCTCTTTGAAGATGTCTTAGGGCGTGCCATTATGGTTAATCACATTGGTAACTCTCCGTTCCTATTTTATGTTGTCATTTTGTTTGCCTGACTATGTTGTCATTTTGCTTTTCTTTTACTTCACAATTATGTTTGTCTCATTTTATTCTCTTCCTAGATACGCTTTTTCCTATTATTATCCCTTTACATTTTTATGTTCCATATCAAAATCAAAACATGTTATAGCCTCTCGTATCAATGTTCACTTACATAGCATTCTTCATTGGTGCACGCTCTTCTTTTAGACAGTTCGGCTGATATGTTTTGTCTTGGAGAATTCTAGCATGGAGAAACTTTTCTGATCTCTTCCCATGATTGGAGCTGAAGTACCACCAGAACTTTTTATCCCTTCTTTACCCATAGGCCATGACTTTGTATTTGACATTCTTTTAGCATTTAAATTGTTTTCACTTTAATTTGGGCTTTTTCCAGTTGAATACTTTGGTCCTTTTCTTTTTTCCTTCATCCAGTAATCATGTGTGATCAGCTATTTATCATTCCCATGTGTCTAATTAACCCACCTTTTACAGATTTATGCCTCCTTATGGCCGTATTTTCTGCTGCTGATGCTGTCCATATGTATGCATGTGGCTCTCCATACTCAGATTTTTGAAGTTTAGGTGTGCAACACATTCCTGATTTGTACCTGCCTCCCTTGGTTTTGCACATGAATGAGCTTATTCAAAACCAATTATATGCTAGAACATTTTGTATACAACACTTCTCAGTTTGTTTCAGCCAATATGTGTATTCAGGCTAAGGGTAGCAACTGCATGTAGTTTTCCCTCCACTCCCAGAGGTAAAGTGCAAGTCTTCTTTGTAACACATACACCTGGATAGATGAAGATTTTTAATTTTTCTTTCTATTATGTAGAGAAAATCCTCATGTTGTACAGAGCTGCTGTAGTGACATAGCCCAGATCTTTTATTCTGCCTTTGGAAGAGAGAATGTTTCAAGGAAAGGGTCTTAACGATGATGTTTTTCACAGAGAATTTGAAATTTCTGTTGGAAATTACTCTTTGGTAACAAACACAGTTTGAGACAGACAGGACTTTCCAAAGGCATGGCAGTTTTAAAACTGGGAGGATATAATGGCTGTTTAACAGCATTCCCTCCTCTGAACCTTTGCTTTGTGAGTGTACAAATAATAGATGGGATTTTTAGATGCCTAAAGCCTCTCATCAGCTCACAAAGGAACTTGATCTTCTTGGTGGTGAAGATTCTGTTTTCTTGTCTATAGCAAAATCAAGCATCTGACCCTTTCAGCAGCTGCCTATTTGTGTATTACAGATTACACGCTATCTACTTTTTGGGGCTGGGTTTTTGTTCGTTCGTTTGTTTGTTTTCCTAGAGTCTCCATCCCTGTTGTTCCTAAAGTCTTCCTATGAATTGTGGTTCACGTTGGAAGACATGTGGTGAACGGTTCATTGTGATAATCTCTTTAATATTGCCTTCATTTCAGTGGGACTTGAAAGCACTGGCAAACTTCTCTCCCATTGTGTTGTTGCACAGAGACTTTTGAAAGAAACAATTTGCTCATTCTGATTGTGTCAGCGTAGTCAAGATTTCTGGTGGAAACCTTGTATATTAAACTTAGAAAATATTCAGAGCCCACATGTCTGTTGTCTCCTGCATTTTGAAGCTGGTTAACAAACTCTCATTCTTTCATGGNAAATCAAGCATCTGACTCTTTCAGCAGCTGCCCATTTGTGTATTACAGGTTACATACTATCTACTTTTTGGGGTTGGGTTTTTGTTTGTTCGTTTGTTTGTCCTCATCCCTGTTGCTCCTAAAGTCTTTCTATGAATTGTGGTTCACATTGGAAGATGTGGTGAAGGGTTCATTGTGATAATCTGTTTAATGTTACCTTTAGTTCAGTGGGACTTGAAAGCACTGGCAAACTTCTCTCCCATTGTGTTGTTGCACAGAGACTTTTGAAAGAAACAATTTGCTCATTCTGATTGTGTCAGCGTAGTCAAGATTTCTGGTGGAAACCTTGTATATTAAACTTAGAAAATATTCAGAGCCCACATGTCTGTTGTCTCCTGCATTTTGAAGCTGGTTAACAAACTCTCATTCTTTCATGGAGAGGCCAGGACATTGCTGTCCAGACACAGTCTTTATTGCACCAGGCTGATCTAGTTTAACTTCCTTCATCCATACTTGTCAACTCATGATTTTATTTGGCTTCTTAGGCCCCTATTGTGATCGGTGACATTGCCTATTTTCTCAGTGGTTTAAATACATCATGAGAGAACTTGAAGAAACCTCCTATATTAAGAAATTAGCTAGAGGATAGAAAAGGGACCAGTGGCTCAAGGGAGTCACCAGAAGGCTTCTTGAAAAAGAAAGCTGCATGCTAGTAATAAGTTTCCATGCTAACTGATGGTTTTAGGTGAATCTGGTGGCAAAACTTTCACTAAATCACTTTGTGTGATGAGAGCTGACTTTAAATATGATGTAGAACCTGCTTAGGTATAAGCTTCCTACCAGTTGGGTATCATTGCACAATGGCTTTAACAAACAAACACGGTATTCTCAGTGGTTCTGTTCAAGCTATTCTGCTAAATCAGGGAAAAAACCAACAAATCGTAGTAATTAACCCTATTGCTGACATGTCTGTCCTCAGAGGATGACTTTAAATGGCTCAATTCAAAAGAATACCTAAAAATTGGCTTCATTCTCTAGAGTTATTCTGCTAAATAACATGTCACACTCTCCTTCTTTCATGCAGTGAATGCTTAAAAGAGGTGCTGAACCTGCTTATGCTTTCTGAAGACAAGCAGCAATATTCCTTGTTGTCTCAAGTGGCAATCTGCTGTTGCTTTCAACTATGGTGTGAAAATATTTTGCTTGCAAACCTTTGTGTAGCATTAATGAGATCACCTAATTATTAAGTCCATCTTAACATCCTCAGAACGTACTCCTGCATAAAGGAATTTTGCAACTAAATGCAAGTTAGGAAAAGGATTTTTTTTTTGAACATTTGTAAATGTAGTTCAAGCTTAATAACTTACAATTATTGGAATTGTAAAAGAAAGAAACTTGTTTGGGGGTTTGGGGGATTTTTGTTTGCTTGGTTTTGTTTTGCTTTTTAAAAAAAATTTTATTAGCAGTCTTATGGAAAAAATCTTTGCTCCAATTTTCACTCAATACTCAGGCCTGATGAAGACCTCCTCTAAGGACATGATAGTAGCTCTGCAACAAATTATTCTTACTGCCTGTTTGTCACAGATGTCTGACTTGTGTTATATCTTCTTGGTGAGAAAAGGCACCAGTTCTAAAACTTTTACGGAAGTTTCATTGTTCAATGAAACATTTTTCATTATTTCACTCCTCCTTAATAAAACATTTGAATTGTGACATTACCTTTAAACTGAAGAATTTGTAGCATATACCAGGAGTCTGAGTCATAGCTCCTAGAGGTTTATTTGTCAGGATAACATTGAAGACTTTAATGTGTCCCACAAATGAATTTGAAGTGGTGTTTTCAAAGATTATGGAAGAGGTATGCATAGATTTTCTACTCCTCACACTGCAGCATAACCTGCTCTCATGGTGCTGAGTTCTTCAAAGAAGTCTGCTCTGTAGAGCTTGTGCTAAGAGTACCTTTTTAATCAGCACACCTTTCACTTTACTAGCTCAAAGTTAGATCAATAATGAACTTCTTCAGTTTGTGTTTGAAAAACCACAGCAGTCTCTGAAACACAGTTCATTGGAAGTGGGAAATGTATGTAACTAACCAGGCTATGCTGGAGAAGTTTGAGATAAAGCTCTGCTATTGAGATGTGTACCCTATGAGCACTGATAAAAAAGAATTGGGAACGGTAGCAGATAATCTGAGCAAATTTTAAATGGAAATAAAAGGGTTTATATACCACATCCCGCAGAAAAATTTGGAAAAAACAAAAAATAAGCTAGCATCTTGAAAGGCTGGCATACCAGAGGTAAGCACTGTCTGTTAAAACACCACATAAATCTCCATAAGGCAGAGTAGACAAACTACGGCAGAGAACTTGGAGATGATCACAGATGAGGTTAAACCCCTTGAGGTTTAACTGAGATCCTGAGACTCTGGGCAATGTTACTTTGCTTCATTAGTATTGGCGCTCTGAATGTTTTTGAGCCAATGGGAATGGGTTACATCTTGTGGTTAGGGATAGTCGCATTGGGAGGGGTACCACAAGGGCATTAGGGACTCAGAAGTTACTATTTTCTGTAAGAATTGTCTGCTTAGAATGGCTATTGGCTGTTGGGATTGTTGTCTCTAGAGGAAATATATTTTTATCCTGCTGTGAGCGAGACTTTGAAAAAGCTAAAAATCACATGTTGAAGATGAAGTGTAATAGAATTCAGGAAGAAAACTATCACTGTAGTGGGATACTTCTCTTTAATATAAATATTTAACATGTGTGAAGAGCCTTCTCCCAGCAGTACACATGAAGAGGAATGTTCCTAGCTATTGACCTCACAGAGCTTCGGAGAAGCTTGACTGAGCTGTCCACGTAACAATTTGTGTATTGCTGTTCTCCCTGGGTGGCACAAGCAAACATTGCCTCTTGTTTATCTCAGGCTGAAAGATTAAAATTAAAATAGGTGTCAGTGGAAAGGAGATTGATATTTTTGGTGTGCTTAGGACTGATTCATTTCCTGCAGACCAGATATAGTTGCCACTATTTCTACTGTATAGAATGGGACTCTTCATAGTTGCCCAAGGGGCTTGGAGACTTGCATAAAGTCAATGGCACCCAGGTCTCCAAATGCTTGAGGACAAGTGGAAAATGAGGGGAAAAAAGAAGAAAAAAAGATAAGAAGCTTTCCTGCACTGGAATCTGCAGAAGATGCTCAGGTAATGTAGGGCAGTTGTGCAAGGAGAGAAGTCACCTCTTGGAGCAATAGCTGAGCGAATTAACTTTTTGGAGATCCTATTTTTTAATCTTTACATAGTTAATCTTCTAGGGAAGGAACTATCCCATGTGAAGTCTGATGGCACACAAGACAATAGCAAAACAGTCCTCTGCTATGAGTACTGAGAAGGAAGCAGTTCTTTCTTCTGTTTCCTGATGTGTCAAGGTGCTCTCAGGGTTTAGGTGAATAGTAAGATAGTACCATACAAATAAAAAAATTTACACATAGAATAAGAGTTTAAAGTGTATTATTATTAAGCCAGAGATAAACTGCAGGTTTTTGTAATTCATTCTTTTAACTTATGCATTCTCTTTGATTATAGAGACATAATTAAGATGGGTAATTACAAACCATGTGTTTCCTAGTAATATATTTATGCAGTAGTAGCTGTTGTGTTTTACAATATCAAGCTCATATGTAAAGCAAATTATCTATTTAGTTGGAATGATATCATTAGAGCCAAATTAAATTCTCTGATAAGCACAACTATTCATTAGTTGGCTGCACATTATCTAAAAGCCACTTGCATCTCAGTAACAAAGTTGGAATATTATCTTATCCTACATGCATTTGCTCTCAAAAGCATAATACACAAGTTTAACAAGATCAGTTGAGACTATTTTGGTTTTTGATTTCCTAATTAACTTGAATTAAATCGCTGCTGACACATCTGTCTTAGAGTTGGTTTCACTGAGTTTCTGATCTGCTGCAAAGTCTCTTTCTTAGGCAAAGTTTCATTTCTGAAATGCAAAAAGGAAAAAGGGCAGCTGGGTGAATTCCTCTTGAATCAATTGATTTATGCTGTTTAATTTTAAAATGCACTTTTAATAGTATATTAGGCGCTGAACATGCTGGAGAGGTGCCTTCAGGTATTTAAATCAAAGTAAATAAAATATTGACTAAGCTGAATTCAGTAGCTCACTTTATTAAACTGACAGTCACATGACAATTTCAAACAATGCATTTGTAGGGATTTAGTTCAAAGTAAAGTTTAAAATTCTCCATTTTCAGTTGATTTGGTGCAAAGTTTTTTGTGCAAGGACAAAATCTGAGAGGTGCTGTTACACTAGCCTGAAACTGCAGGCTGATTTTTCTTTACCACTGTGATTTCCTCTGTCATCTTCCAGGTTCTTGGTACACAATGTAGTTTTTTCATGAGCCAGTTTCAGGGGAAAGGTGGGACAGTAAAGTACTGTTTCTCTGTCCATAGCATAGTAGAAGAAAGATGCTCATCTCAGTTCTTTTCTTCATAAATACAAGGCAGGATCCTGCCCACCTGCACCTGTCCTGGATAATGACTTTGTCATGGAAATTTTTAAAAAGCTGTAAAAATAATGGAGGAATACTTCCTTTTTATAGTTTCAGTGTTTCATAACAATAGTTTGTGCTACACCCTGATACAGAATTCCAAGTCAATGAGACAGTGCAGGAGTTGAGGTATCTCCTGTCAATCTGAGTAGGAAGGTTCATCCAGAAGATACCAGTTTTCAGTGATTTCCTGGGTAAACAAAACTGTCAAAATGGCTGAGCCCAGAGAGTGGTGGTGAATGGAGTTAAATCCAGGTGGCAGCTGGTCACAAGTGGTGTTCCCCAGGGCTCAGGACTGGGGCCAGTCTTGTTTAATATCTTTATCAACTATCTGGACAAGGAAATCGAGTGCACCCTCAGTTTGCAGATGACACCAAGTTGAGTGGGAGTGTTGATTTGCTGGAAGGGTAGGAAGGCTCTCCAGAGGGATCTGGACAGGCTGGATCAATAAACCAAGGTTAAACAAGGTGAAGTGCCAGGTCCTGCACTTGGGTCATAACAACACTGTGCAGCACTGCAGGCTGGGGGAAGAGTGGCCGGAAAGTTGCCTGGTGGGAAAAGACCTGGGACTGCTGATTGACAGCAGCTGGACATGAGCCAGCTGTGCCCAGGTGACCAAAAAGGCCAATGACTTCCTGGCTTGTGTGGCCAGCAGGGCAGTGATTGTCCCCCTGTACTGGACACTGGTGAGGTCGCGCCTCAAATCCTGTGTCCAGTTCTGGGCTTCTCACTACAAGACAGACATTGAGGTGCTGGAGCATGTCCAGGGAAGGGCAACGAAGCTGACAAAGGATCTGGAGCACAAGTCTGATGACAAGTGACTGAGACAGTTTGGGTTGCTCAGTCTGGAGAAAGGGAGGCTGAGAGGAGACCTTATTGCTCTCTACAACCACCTGAAAGGAGGCTGCAGTGAGGTAGGGATCACTCTCATCTCCCAGGTGACAGGATAAGAGGAAATGACCTCAAGATGTGCCAGGGAAGGTTTAGATTGGGTATTAGGCAAAATATCATCATAGAAAGGGTTTTCTATGTATACAGTTTTATAATCATTTAGCATTCTTGGTTTATGCATTACGAACATGTTTATAGACTGCTTTTCATATCGGTTCAGTGTGCTGATCTGAATATTAGTATTACTTTGTTTCAGTGGGAACCGGTATATGTAAGTGATTTGAGGCAAAGAAAAAGACTTTAACTTTATTCTGTTCCTGGCTTTGTCTGATTTGAAGACACATAATATCTACAGTAGCAAAAGCATCATTGCTTACTTCTTAATAATTCGTTGTTATTCTTATCCATTAACCTATACCTGAAGATAATATGTATTGATCCACTAAGCATGGTCCATTTCTGAGATAATGTTAGATTTCGGGGCCAAGTAGAAAAAAGTTGTTTTTTCTTTTAATTAGGCTCAGCTCCTGTTTTAGAATACTTTGCAATAAAGCAAATGCATTGTAATTGAAAGACGCTTTCACAGTAATAAGCAGAACAGAAGCACCCTTCTACAGTGGTTCAGATTTGTTTGGGATAAATAGCACTGGCCTATAGATATGTTTTTTTGAAGTAAAAAGTGTCACTGCTATGATCCTCCAGGAGCCTGGAGCTTTGAGCTAGATTTCCTGCACCTTTTTAAAAGTGAGGTTTCTAGTCACTGAGATCAAATATAAACTAGAAAAGCAAACTTCTTTAAGGGTAGTGAAAATACAAAGTGAGTTGGAAATAAAATAGGCTTATAAACCCGTATCTCTCTCCAGGTGTGTGTCATTTCAGAGTGAATCCTTTTCTCTAGTCTTACTTTCAACCCAGTAAATTGGTGCCTTTCTAAATCACAGCAACTGCTATACGATCTAGCTTGGGTCCTTAGGAAAAGCCCTATTTCCTCTCCCCTTGAAGTCTGACTCTGCATGCTCACTGTTAGATGAGGAGTCTTCTGGCCTCCGCTGGGTGAAATCTCCCTGCCAGCTCTCTCCCATATTGTAATATCCTTTCCCCATCTGCCAGCATCCATATTTTTTCTTGAACAACCACTTAACAATTTTTTTAAACCTTTTAAAGATCCAGATGGTCTATTTGATGCCTTTCCCCTCTTTAAATCTGAACTTCTGTCCTGGGTACTAAATGTGTCTGAATTCTGTTGTCAAATACTGGAGTTCTTACTTCCCATGCCAAGGATCCACCTACCCTTAAATCCTTTGTTTTCTGGCAGCATGCCAGTCAGGCCAGAGCTAAATGAACCCCTGATGTGTCTGATCCCAAGAACACAGATTATTTTATGATCGGATGACTATATGAGAGTAAAAATTGTGCTGAGTTTTTGTAAGGAAGGTAAAATGCTCTAGCAGCCTTAGCATCCCCATTGTATTGATGCATTGTGTTTTGGCTAGAGAGTTGCCTGTGAATTAACATAAGAAACAGAAAATGCCGAATGATAAGTACCAGAATCTCACACAAGACTTGAAATTCATGAGAAGAAGTACCAGAATAGCCCACAGTCAGAATTCTCAGAGCCCTCACCTGAGATCTGGAAGGCCAAGATTAAAGTCTGCTCCAACATGTCAGTCACAAACTTCCCATCTGAAAAAAAAAGGTGGAAATAAATAATGCTGTGTGGTCTTCATCTTCCCTGAAGTCCTTACCAGAACTGTTCTTTAACTTTTTGGTTCTTTTCTTCCTCCTGACTTACACGCTAGTCTGAGGGTTATAGTAAGGAGTAATTTATGTGTGGCAGACCACAAGGAGAATGTTTTCACTTGAACATTGTGGGCATCAATATATGCTCCAAACATTTCCCAGAGCTGGAGGGCACGGAATAAAAGCCAGCTCCATATTTCCATGTTTTAGTGTAGTAAGATTTTTTGCCTCTTGTTTGAAATCAGCAAGGACGACAGCAACAAGTGCTGTGCCCAAAAGAAGCCGCTTCCTTCATTAATAATTCTGGTACTGTCCTCTTTCTTTCTCTTTAAAACTGAATCTTGCAACTAAAAATGCAAATCAATGCCATAACAGTAGTATCAACTGCAGGTTAGGCTGACCCATAGTGTTTTACTGTTGGTGTGGAGGTAGATGTTATAAATCATCAAATATTTAAGACTATACATTCCAATTACTAAAAAAGTCAATTCCATTCCTACCACAGTAGTAATTACCAAATGTGGGAATATGCATACTAATCATCAAATGTTTGCTGTTTTCTCGGTCCAAATATATGGCATTTGCACCCGAGAGGTGCAGTGATAAAAGATGCTCATAAGAAGATAAGAATGTATTAAACACCAGCTGCATGTATCTTAAAATGGCAGATAAAATATGATTGAAAGATAGTTTCAAGTGGAATGAAATGAGTGAAATACCAGCAATAGACTTTGTTTCCCTCACTCTAGTTCGTGCTTGTAAACCACATTTGCAAATATAGACTATTTAGCATAGGTGCTCACCTAAGTCAAAGTTATCCAACTGAAGTAAGGCCCAGATCCAAAAGAAACCCATCTGAATGTCTCACTTCATTTATTCCAAGAGTCTAAGCTACTTCTAGCTACTCTATGAAGTGTCAGTTGTACCCCTGTGTGTTGGCCCCTGCCCCAATGTGCTGAATAGCTACAGTTCTCCATAATTTTATGGATACGTTTGATGCTGCAGACCCATGCCAGAGTGAGTAGAGGTTGCTTATTCCAGAGATCAAAAACATGGCTGCATGTGCTTAAATTTAGGTAGGTAACCTTGACATTTTGGCCTAGGTTTTTACCAAAGTTAATTTATTGTGATAAGACAGCATTCCCATTTAAATAGATCAACTTAATTCTTATGTTAATATTATGCATTTAAGTGTTATTTGCTGTAACACTTTCTATGTCAAGTATTATACATGAATAAGGTTTATTAGTAGGTAGTAAACAATTCCCATCACTGGCTTCATTAAAGAAAAAAATATATTTCCAGTGTGGAGGATAATTTCAAGGACACAGCTAAAAGAGATTGGAATCTGGAAGATTCAATTTAGTCGGCATTTCCACACTGCCCCAGATACTTGCTGGCACAGTATGTAAGAGATGAGGTGTTGTCCCAGTGTCTGAGTACTTCAGCACTGGGGGGGAGCTTGGTCTGGTCACTCAGCTGAAGCACAAGTCACCAAAGGGACCAAAGGTGAAGTTGGTCTTTGGATCTGTGGACTAACTTGTCCAGGTCTGTACGTACAGAGGCAACAGACCCAATGAAAACAGAGCAATCTCTCCCCTTGTGCTAAGGCATGTTAATATCCCAGGAAGCAGTAGAAGAAAGAGAACCTGCTTTGCTGAGAGGAGTTCTCTGTCCTACTGTGCTAAGCTCAGATTTCAGATGAGAAAGAAGAAACATAAAAGCAGATGGTGATCTGATCCAGACAAGGACTTTGGAGAGGTCGGATCTCCTTAGAGTTGCCATGGCACTTATTAAGTAAGAATACATCTGAAATGTGGCGATAAAATGCGACAAATTTCTTGAGGTCCAGTAAGTTCATGGAAACTCTTTTCTGGTTGCAGGTTGATTACATTTTGGATTTTTCTACTGTTTACAAGACCTCACCAAATAGTATGCTCAAACAGTTTTCAGTGTGACAATTCTCTTTAGTCTGTTTTTTTCTGATTGCTGGCTTTTCTTTGCATCCCGTGTTTATTGTTGGTTCAGCTTGGATGTCTGAAACTTGTAAAGCAAAACAGTCAGCGGTGGACAATGCGAGCAGCAAATATCCTTGCTCCCATGTGAGCAGGGGCAAAAGTGTATTCACATAAAACTTTCCCACAAATAAATCTCTCTTCTCTTTATAAAGTTAACTTTGAAATAGATAGTCAAATATAGAGCTTTAAAAGTGTGCACATTTATAGAACACTTTATTAACTGGTATTGGGACTGTCCCAATTTTAGGACTTGGGAGTCTCCTGGGTTGGGTTAAGAATTCTCAGAATGCTAACTCTGAATTTATCTTGGTTGTGCTGTCTACCCACACTTTAAAATCTTACCACTTCTCTCAGGCAAAATCAGAGGTGATTTGCTCTATAATATTCTTTTGGGAGAGGGATGAGAGAAAGCTCACACATTCTAAAAGAGTCTGAGCTAAGATGATTAGCATGTGAGACAAAAAGGATGCCTGTGAGTTTTTCCTCTAGTTATGTATTCCTCCTCACAAAAATGGAGTGCACACTATAGAGATTTACATGCTTTTGTATTATTAGTTTTACTTGTGTATGCAACCATGTCCCTATGGGTAGCTTCTATAAATATTCTTTAGTTTTTCTACACCTCTGCAATTATTTAATCTGAAAGCTCTGGATTTACTCAATTTATGCTAAAGTGTGTCAGCTGAGGATTTGGCCTGTACTACCTCACACTGCTTAAGGAGGCTAGATTAATTAAATTGAAACATTAGATTGTCCATTAAACTATTTCAAAGATATAAAAACTTGAAGCTTCACTTTGTCTTTCTAGATGCAAACCGAATCTTAGCTTATGCCTGTAACAAAATAAAAAGGCAACACAAAAAGTAACTCTAGTTGGTTAAGCATATATTATGCCAATTAAAGGCTGCTACTTTGAAAATTACATTCAGTTCTGAATTATGCACTCCAAATATATAGAAGCAGAGCCCTCGCTTCTCTTTTTACATTTTCATGGCAATACTAACTCACGGAAAGAATCCAGGCATACAGGTGATGTAGGTGACAATGGCAGGTACTAGACATGTTTTGTGAAGGAGAAAGAGGGTGAGGGCGTTTTGGAGAAGCTCTCTTTCTCCTTTCTTGGTGAGATAAAGGAGAGGGAAGCAATAAAGCCCTCCAGGTTAGGAGTCCCAGACAGAAAGGCAGAAGTAAAATGAAAAGACTCTGAGAAGTACATTACCCTTTCATGCTTGAATCTGCATGTTGGCCTACCTAAATCTCTTTCATTTGGACCTGATGGTTTCGATGGACAGGGAGCTACATGGAATGAATGAACGAATCATGAAAAACCAGAATTGCCTGGAATATAGATGCTGATATAAATTTACGATCAGATTATTTCAAGGGTTTTAAGGAAGGATGGTTCTTGGCAGATACTTAGAGGCTATCAGAGGGAAAGTCATCCTATGTTTGTCGTACCTCTCATACTTTTTGCCCTAAGGGTTCTCTAACAGCCTTCGTTGGAGAATTGGTAGTGAGGCTAAATGGGTTTGCAATCAAAATCCCAGGGGTATTACCTGATCATTTGTGACTCTAATATAGATCCTTGTACTGAGAAAGATAGGGGATTTCACAGATCTTTGATTTTATTTATTTTGAACCTCGATGGAAAACTTGAAGCCTATAGGAAGTATTCCTCGATTTTAGTGCATTTAGTTGTTTCAGTTGTGTGGAACTAACCCAGCAGAATTTAACAAGCCTTCAGAAAAGAACATACAGAAAAAAGAAAGAGACAGACACCTTCTGTCGATTGAATTTCCCTTTTATATTCATGACTTCTGTTCGCATATGCTGGGACATATTGGTTCAGTCACTTGCAGAGCAGATCTACCTTGGAGTTACTCTTTGCAGGTCCTTCCAACCTCCATCACTCTGCCTTTTTCCTGCTCTGTGTCAGAACTGCATGGCCTTTTTTTTGGACAATTGTATGTTTTTAACTCTTCTGGGGAAGATCAGCGCACTTGTCTCAACACTTAAACACAATGGGAAAGGAAGGCTTCTTTAACTGTCTTAATTCTTCTTTCCTTACCTCTCTGCTTAGGGACACCAACATTTCTCCCAAGGCTACACAAGGTTGTTTGCTTGTGCCTCGTTGCCCTCCACCAGCCCCTCTGGAGTCACATAGTGGTGGGGAACATCTTACAACAAAGATGTTTAGCTGTATGAATACCTCTCACATTCTGGGTGGGTCCAGTGCTGGTGAAAATGCCTTTTCCTGCCCTCACTAAATTTCATAATGAGAAAAAAAATTGACCTGCTTATGATGAATTACCTGTTTCTTAAAATGGAGAAATCTCAAGCACAATTTATTAGAATCAATTGTTTTATTGAACAGTGCAAATGATACCTTGTATCCAAATTAAATACAATTGTTATAGTTGGATTTCTCATTTAAAATTTTATAACAAAAACAAATTGCATGGTTTGTGGATCCCAGGTTTCGATGTGATAGCTACAGCAACAGATGAACTATATATGATGACTTTTATTTCTTTAAGAGTGGGATGTGCTTGAACCCCATGTCAGTTCTCCTTGACTAGACATGGGCTTTGCTGTACCGAGTGCTTTCAGGCTTGTAAGTTACTGGGTTTAGCCAAGGCAGAAAAACTGATTGTATATAAATTTGGTTATAGAATTTTGTACGATGTTTCTGACATAGCCTATAAAAGAAGCTGCCATTGCAGAGAGTTAAATTTTGTGGTCAATGTAGTCCATATTAAAAAGTGATTAGTAAGGAGATTGTCAACTGAGGCTTTACCAAAGAGCAATTTTATTGGGGGACTTTGATAGTGACTTTAAAGGGGAACATGTTTTCAGTGAACAACTGAATAGATGTTTAATGCTTGGAAATCAGATGTACCAAATGCTCTTGGTAGAATTTCCCTGTGTCTTAAAATATGAAGTAGTAAATGACAAGTACTCATATGAACCCATCCAGAGCAATCGAACAAAGGGTCTACATTGAAGAGGATGAATTTTGACTCTGCCAAATGCAATGTTTGCAATTGAGGGAAAGGACGCTGCTCAAATGTGAGATTTGGTAATGTTATCCTGGTCTTCGCTACATTTGAAAGTCTTGAGGGACATGATGAGATGAATACGAAAAACCCTACAACATGAGAGGTCAGTGAGAAGTTATTCCAAAACAGGCCAACAAAGATACACAGCGGAAAAAGTAAGTATGCCTTTTGATAGTGAGAATAATAGTTTGTGTTGGGAAAAAAAAAAAACAGTCTAGAAAGATTTTGATTCTCCATCCCCTGGATATTCTAAATCTTTCTAGAAGAGAGGCTGTTGTTTAAGATGGAAATTTGGCACAGGCGAGTTGCAGAAACAACTACACAGGGCTTTGTTACAGAGCCTGTCAGTCAAAACATCCACAGTGCTCTCTTTTGTTCTCCAAATCTATTCAAGCCCCATGTCTTAACTCTCCTAAGGATTTTTGAAAAAATATTTGTGTCTGGAAGTTGTGAAAAACCAAATCAAGTAAAAGCAGTAATTCTGCAGAAGCATTAGTCAAGGATTTATAAATTCACTGGCATTCCAAATTGGAATGAAATCTGTAAGACTGGAATGGGTCAAGTGTAACGATCAGCTGTTTGCTTTGCCTTGTTTAATTTTACAGCTTTTAAATAAAGCAAATTCAGACTAAACTATCTCATTCTTCAGGTGGCAGAGTAGTCATTATGGCTTTATTAGAGTTACTTAAAAAGTTTTTCCCAAAATAAATTTTCAACAAAGTCAATCTGATTTTATTTTCACATATCTTTGAGATTGTATATTGCCAGGACTCATATATCTGTCTGAGATACAGCCACAACTCTTGAGTCCTGCTCCACAACATTTTACTTTCTTAAGGAAAAGATGTAACACTAGCATTCTATTTAAGTGCAATTGAACCATATCTTCATTTTGTTCTCTGCTTGTAACTGCATTACTACTTTTAGTGTTGACTTAGGTTCTCATGGTTTGTTCTCATGTATAAGATGTATAATGGTCTGGATTTGACAATTAAGGTACCAAATTACTTTGAAAGACAGAAGTGAGTCAAGCTGAACCTATACGTGTGTTTGGATCAAGCTGCAAGTGGAACTCTACAGGATGAAAACAATGAGCCATGGAATGATTCCTTCTATTCATTACACAACTTCATGTTAATGAAAACCCAATAACATTAATAGATTTCCCCTTAGCTTACACCAGCGTAAATGGAAGGAAATCAGATCCCACACACTCTTTAGGAAAAGAATGAAAATCAAATCTATCTATCTCCACTATGGAGCTGTAATGAAGGCACCACAAGCTGAATTTCCCACCTGTATCTAATATGCCATTTCTTATGTCACCTGCAGACTTCTGCACTTATGGCCATACTGCAGAACCCTTGGTGCACCAAAGTGATTTATGTGCCTGAAGGTGTGTAGTGTAGCTCCAGAAAGTGTTGTAAGGACTAGGCAGCCTGTGCTTTATTCCCTGGTATACTCTCTAAGATGTTCTGGAAGGACAAAAGAACATTGATGTCATAAAACCATAAAACCCAACAACTTTTTAGAGACTTCAGAAAAGTTCAAAGGACTGAATATTCTTGGCACAGTCATGCTTGAACCCACAGATTTAAACTGAAAGATGGTAGGTTTCGATTGGACATAAGAAAGAAATTTTTTATTATGAAGGTGGTGAGGCACTGGCATGCATTGCCCAGAGATATTGTGGATTCCCAATTAATGGAACTGTACCTGGTCAGGTTGAGCAGGACTTGGAGCAGCCTGATCTAGTGAAAAATGCTCCAGCCATACCAGGGGTGGGTGGACTTAGATGATCTTTAAAGGTTGCTCCAAAACCATTCTTTGATTGTGATTTATGATTATAAAAGGATTTTCCATCTATGTTGGTATTAATATTTGTAAAAAAAAACTTCAGAATGTACAAAAAAGACTTTCTTCTGCAATGGTATTGAATCACAGCATCTCATTAGTGGTTTTGTTCCTGAAATGTGAAAATAATGGAGAGAGGACTCTAATTTGACCCTATTTCCTTCTCAAGGTAACAAAAATAAGTAAGAAGAGTTGTTCTTAATTAAAAGGGCTTTTTTTTTTTCTTGATCTCACTGGAAGAAAGTTTTACACTTTGGGAGTGGAAGAAGTGAGCTGACATACAAACACTGAAGTGTGGGGATTGCTGGTTACCATCAGCAGGAAGACATGAGTTTTAATCCACCACGTGATTTGTATTTGCTACAAAGCTTTGGGCAGCTGTTTGGAAAGCTGCCCCACAGAAAAGGACCTAGGGGTGCTGTTTGACAGATGGCTAAATATGAGCCAGCAGTGTGCCCAAGTGGCCAAGAAGGCCGATGTATCTGCAACAGTGTGGCCAGCAGGACCAGGGTAGGGATTGTCCCCTGCACTTGGCACTGGTGAGGCCTTACCTGGAAACCTGTGTCCAGTTCTGGGCCCCTCACAGGAAGAAGGACATGGAGGTGTGTCCAGAGAAGGGCAACGGAGCTGGTGAAGGGTCTGGAGCACGAGTCTGATGAGAAACAGCTGAGAGAGCTGGGGTTGTTTAGCCTGGAGAAAAGGAGACTCAGGGGGGACCTTACCCCTCTCTACAACTGCCTGAAAGGAGGGTGTAGCAAGGTGGATGTAAGTCTCTTCTTCCAAGCATCAAGTGATAGGATGAGAGAAAGCAGCCTTAAGTTGTGCCAGGAGAGGTTTAGATTGGCTATTAGGAAAAATTTATTCACAGAAAGGGTGGCCAGGCATTGGAACCGGCTGCCCAGGGAAGTGGTGGAATCCCCATCCCTGAAGGCATTTGAAAGATGTGTAGATATGGCACCTGGGGACATGGTTTAGTGGAAGGCTTGGCAGTGATGGGTTGATGGTTGGACTCAATGATTGAAAGGTCTTTTTCAATCTTAAAAATTCTATTATTCTGTTATTTAATATAATCAAAATAGGTGGGGAGAAAACCAAGATCATACAGAGCATGTAACAAAATCCTACTCATGGAGATTTTGAAAGTCTTGCCAACAGCACCAAATTCTGTGGGCTTAGAGCCTCAGCAATTGCTAGTTTGGCTCCCTTGTTTTGCAGAGTTTAAATTAGGTTGGGATCTCACACAGGAAGTGTCATATGTATGGGATTTCATTTGTTAGTAAATGACATTTATTTACAAATGGGCTTTTAAATCAAATTAAATTTTCCTAATAAATTATTCATTGGAACTCTATTAAATTCTTTCCTTTTCTCTTGCATAAGAATTCTGGGGACTAGAAGTACCAGAGGGCTATTTGGAAGTAGGTGCGTGACATGTGGGATTTGCTTTGTTAGGCTCTGAACTGAACAGTTATCGGGCAGAAGCTGCACAAAAAACCACAGGCGTTAACTGCTGTCTAGACAGGAGCTGATGGCCTGCTGCATTTTCAGTTTCTCTATGGCATTTTTGCTACCAAAACAAACTAACATATCTTGGTTTTAATTAGAGGCTGAAAGTTCATCATAGCCTCCAAAAGGGCCTGACCTTGCGGCAAAGTACATGGCTCTAATTTTCTTTCCATCTTGCTATTTTTGTCTGTGCTTTTGTGTTAAGATGGTGGGTTTTCATTGTGGTACAAAATCTCACTTGTAAATGATGCTCCAGAGCCCGTGGCTGACCCTATGGCATCAGAGCTTATTAGAACACCATGTGCAGCTCAATTAAAACAAGGGGAGAAAAAAAATTCTTACCCTGAAGTATATTGTGCAAGGCCACTCATGTTCCTGGAGATGTGTTAAATTCATCGCTGCAGGTATGCAGAGGGCTGCAAAATACTTTCAGTGACCAATCTGAGCAGGTGTCTCTCCTGGTGAGTGCTCTCCCTCAGAGAGAGAGAGCGCACAGTAGAGAGGGAGCACTCAGCTTGGTACAGACATGGCAAGCTGCACAGCCTCTTAGGGCTCTCAGGATTTAGCCCCTTGTGCTGAAGGCTAGCTCTGATGCAGTGTGGCTGTGTTACTGTGGAGACCTGTGCGGGAACAGGCTGGGAGGTGCCTTTCCCCGAGCCCCTCTTTTACTCAGGGGTTTTGGTTTTGCTCAGCCTCTCGCCCCTGATCCTTGGCTTGACTGCTTTGCAGCTGTGCCTGTGACTGTTCATGGACTTTGCTGATCCTGCCCTGATCTGACTTATTGCCTTCCCGGCTTGACCTCAGGCCTGCTGCATCTCTGTGGGCCGGCTCAGTGATCTGGATTCTCGGCTGAGCCTGCTTAGTGTGGCTGGTCAGAGCACCTCTGCTCTCCGTGTTCAGCATCCCGCAGTACTGCAGTCCTTGTCGATGAGGACGCTGCCCATGCCTGCCTTGTGCCATCCTCAGCCCCTGGGTTGCTTCTCTGTAAAGAGCAGCCCACACTTGTGGCTTCCTGAAGGAATCAAGTGTGATTGTGCTGGTTTATTGCTGTTGCTCTATTTGTTAGTGATTCCACATCCAGCCAGAAGGAAGCCTTCTGTCCTGCTATAGCTCTGGTTTGTCCTTTTTTCAAATGTTTTCTGAGAACAAGAAGACAGAGTGAATATGGATTCTGACCACATGTCTTCTTACACAGGGACGAAGACATGGCTGTGTGTATTAGACAAGGTTCATCTTATTCCTGATTAAATATTCATAATAGTAATTACTTGTTCACATTACAATACCTCCTGCCTCTCCCAGCTAAGAGTAATGCTTCATTCTGCTAGGGAGTAAACAAATAAAAGCAACCCAGGGGGAATAAATACACATCAGAGAGGACAGGCAGGATACAAGGAAATAAATAGAGCTGATCAGGGAACAAAATTTTCTGCAATAGAAGAAAACAAATCCAAACCAGGATTTTGTTGAAAACAAAAACGTTCCAGTGTTGTCAGAAAATGGTTGCAATTTATTAATTTATTTATTTGTGTAGGAAAACTGTTTGAGTGCTCCTGGCTGTAAACCTGCTGCTGAGCCTTTTGGAAGGCATTTCAGTCACTGCAGTAGTTAGCTGCCTGGTTCTCCGAGGTTCATGGTTGCCCCTATTTCTCAGCTCTTGGGCTGCCTGCCAAGGCAGGATGCTGTGTGACCCAGGGAGATGTACAGCCCCTGTGCTGGTAGCTGGGGAGCGCAAGGTGGCAAACTATCATTTGCTGTTGTAAAACTGATCCATTTTGGTTAGCTGTGGTAAGTCTGTTACACAAGACTTTAGGGGAATTTGGTGGTAGAGGCAAAAAGATGAGTAAGTTTCAAGGACCCAGATTATCCCATGCTCCATCTTCCTCAAGAAGCCAAATAAGGCCAAAGGAAGAGGACAGAAGGATCTTTCCTGATTGCTGTGTGGTTTATATCCCACCTGAGAATGGAGTTAGGACTCTTGTGAGACACAGGTGTCTACCAGCCTTCAGTGGGTACGATGGACATGTATGGTGACCACGCCACTGCATACAGGAACTGCCACCACCAGTCAGTGGAGCTGAGAACGGCACTATGATGGAGTTGTCCTTGGTGGTCCATGTGACTCTGAAAAAAACTTGCTGCAATCCTGCTGCTGTTTCTAAATCTATGCTTTTTTGTTTCTCCAAGACTAAAAATGCCTGAGAATATGAATCATTGCGAATCTAATGTAGTAACTAAAAATAGTTCAGCTTTTACTGAGATACTTGCTCATGGGGGATACCTAGTCCTGATATTTTTGAAGAACAGCAACTTACTCATCACTGATCATGGAACAGAGTAACTTATGAGGCTACATGGTGCAGAACTGACGACACATCATGAAGGTATTTATAAAGATTTTTCTTGCTCACCTGTCCCGTGAAAATGTGAGGCTTCATAAACAAGATGGAAATGAAGCCACCTGTAAGGAAATGCATTAGAGATCCTGAATTTTTCCAGACCCCACTAAGAGGTGCTGAATCCACAGAGGAAACCAGATTCTGTTCAAAAACTGCACAACATGTGCTGAAACGCAATTAAACTTCTTGAGAAGTTACTTATGCACAAAGCTTGAGGAAAGCCATGGCTGCATCTTTCTCTCCTGTTTAATCTGTTGTAGGCAATTTAGCTTTCAGGTATGTTTTGGGTTTCTTTACAAAAGGTTTTCCATGTTTCATGACTGACTTCCTTCTCATTATGCGTGTAGCTGAGAGCTCAAAATCATCTCAAATGATCTTTTGATGTAAATTGCAGAACTCCACTGAAGTCAATGGAGTGCTATCCATTTACACAGGCCAAACATTCTTCCAACAACAGTTACTGTTGCTATTATTTGTTTCTATGATGTGTGAATGCTGAAAAGAACAGTAACGTGAATAATCCGTATCTACTGTAGTTTCCATTTTGTTATTCACTGTTGTATTCATACAACAGTATCATGTTGTTGTATAAGACTTATTTAGAACGGGAGGGATTCTGTCATAAAAATTGCCTTTTAAACTATTTCTGTTCTCTAGAGTTTCTCCACAGGATTAAGAAATTAACCAGTTGTGCAATCACATATTTACAAAAATAGATCAGAGTTTGTGGCCTAATGATACAATAAATCAGCTGAGGGCTTATAGATATCAGTTAAAAATGTTCCAAACATCTCAGCTATATGACCCAAACCACTGGCTTGGTGTTAATTCAAATTATTAAGTAAAATAAGTTGGTTTTTGTTCTTTAGGATGAATGTGTAGTATAGATTTGTATCAGGCCAAGTACAGCCTACCTTTCCATAAGTTTCGTAAATCTAGACTAAAAATAGAAAGTTGTCCTAAGCTGTATCATGTTCTTATTATTTCAACAGAATTGCATTCATATTTGATCTAGATCTAATGCCTAGTGTACTTCATCACCAATAAGTTATGCTTGAAAACAAGGCAGAAACTTTCTAGTGGCATTTTCCTTCAGATTTTTCTACTCCAGACCTTAAAGGCAAGAAAGGTTTCCCTTGAACCCAGATCTGAACCACGTTTTTTCTTTGAAATGCAGCAAGATCAGATTGCTGTGGAAAATCAGAACCATTGCATTGTTTGCTTGCTCTTTGAGTGCCAGATATAGGGATCTTTAAATGCAGTGATTGTAAAGGCTAGGTTGCTGGACACTGAAAAAGACATAATATATTGTGTTGCACTGATTTGGGAGGATTGGTGAAAAAAGTGCAAGACCGTTTTTAGGTGAGTCTAGATGAAAACAAACAAGCCTTGGTATAGAACCAATAGAAATTAGAGTGCTTAATTGCCAGGGTTTTTCTGAGAACACCTTCAAAATCTTTAATTCTGTAGAAAGCATAGAATTGCCTGCCAGGGACATTTGAATGGATTGGAGTCCTTAGAGAACCAAACTTTACAATAGATTAGAACTGCCTGGAAATTCAGTTTTTCCTTCCAGTAGAAAAATGTGATACAACGATAATAAGATTTATTAGAATAATCAGTGGTGGGAACATTTTGAAGTGTTTCTCTGCCAAACTCTTGAAGTGACTTAGTTTTAATGATACCTAAAGCACACTGACAGATGAGAATTACCTACAAAATGCACTTGTGTTTACAACTTGCTTCTAAAATGGATTTTATTGGCAAAGAACAAATGACAGATCATCCTGCAAAACAGCTTAGAGCTTAGATTGCTGTTGTGTTAATGCATGGATGATGTTCAGTTTCTTACTCGCTGTGAACTGGTTCAAGCCCGGTTTCCTCCAAGAATCATGAGAAGTGGGAAAGCCAAGTTTTGGAGTGAGGGCACTGTCTAATCCAGTTAACCTGGAGCTCTTTTGCTCAGAAATCTTCTGTAGAGGAGGAGGAAGAGGAGAAGGAAAGACAATTCTGAGGCTAAGCAGCAGTCAAAACATCCTTTCAGGAAGGAGAACTTTTGGACTCTGAACCTCTTCAAGCTGATCTAAACCTGAAATCTAAGGTCTCTCCCTTACAAACTCCTTACCAGTGCCTACCACTGGATCCTTGGCAGGTGTGTACTTTCTCTTGTGTGTAGGGAAGGGTGCTCTCCACCCACAGGAGCCAGAAAGCAATCCCAAAAGTCTTTCTTTAAGACTGTCCTAATTATTTGGCTGGAGTGATCCTTCTGCAACCCTCTCCAGGATAACCAGGAAAATCCAAGCAGCAATTTCCTACTCTCTACTTCACTTGAAACCAGCTTAGTCTCTCACAAATTGAACTTGTACAGAAGGGAGCACTCTGTTTTTCCACACCTCTGCATGATCTAATTCCAAATTCCTATCTGTTCAGGTAGAAAAGATCTCAAAGACCAGTGAGATGTGTTTTTGGTTTTTTGGGTTTTTTTCTCCAAACAGCCCGAATGAATCTTCTACTGTTTCTTTCACTTATGGACAATTTATGCCTCTATTTTAAAAACGGTCTCTGTGATGACTGATAACTTAGCATAAAAATTTATTTTCACCGGTATCCCTCTCCCTTTTGCAAGTTTTGGTCAATTGAATCTTAAGGCCTACTCTGTACCATAATTTTCATGCTTGAAATCAATCTACAAAATCATATGTGCAATTCAGTACTTATACAGGACTGACACTGGTGCTGTAATATCAGGTGATAATGCCTGAGCATTTTGGATAGTTATGGTCTTTCAGGAAGTTCAGGCTGAGTAGATTTTTTCCTTTCTTTTTTCTACTTTTTTTTTTTCCTGTTTTGAAGGCAAGTATAATAGGACATTATCCAAGCAGGTAGCATACCAGAAATGGCCATGACTCCAGCTACTTGAGGTGTCAATTGCAAATGAACCTTTTTATTATTAATTCTATATACAGTTTATCACTGTCCTCCAGCCAATCTTAACTTATTTATGCTTACCTTTTCCTACTACACTTCTACATGGGAACTGGCCTATTAAATCTGCAGTCTTAATGTGTGTTTGGTGCTGGGTTGTTCGAGAAATCTCCCTTCTGTCTGTCGTCTGATAAATACTTTCTGTCTCTTTGTGGAGTTTTACTTGCCTTGTGTTGTTTCTCACACACATGCACACCCTGTGGCATCTGTCTTTTCTAATTCCCAACGGAGCTGAATCTCAGAAAAACCTTGAGTCAGGTACTAAAGTTCTGTTCGTATCAATGAGGATACAGCACGCAGATGGTACTTGAGCCTACAGGAGTGGTATGTTAGTGCTGTTGGCAGCCTTGCATATCTGCAAGTCAGGTGGTCTCTTTTCTGTCTCACTCTCTCAGAGGTTTTTTTTTTGTGACCTCTTCCAAATAAGTTGCCTTTGTAGTGCTTTGTAAAATAAGTGGGAAAATTTACCTGCCCAGCATAGGAGGTGAGCGTGGGAAGGAAAGAGTAGAAATACAAGGTCAAATAAGCTTTGCTACTAATGTGGTAATATCTGGAAATCCCAGTCAAGCCTGAAACCTCATGCTGTAAGGTGTTATACAAACATTCAGTGGGAGACAGTAAGAAGCTTCAAGTCAAACTAGGGAAAACAAAAATGGAGACCATAAAGAGGCAGGAAGATTTGAAGGTGATGCTGTTGCATTAAGGAGGTGTTACTGAGTAGGAAAATGTTATTTATCCCTTAAGATTATTAGTAGACAATGGTAAAATGCAAGGGATGGGGTTTTTTCCAAAATAATTTGGTTTAAAATAGATAAAATAAAAAGACTTTAACTTTTTTGGAGAATAATCTATACTTTCTCTTTTAATAGTAACATGGTGCACCACAAAATTTTCGTTCCTCTCCAAGTAAAAATTGCTAAAGCCCTAATCACTGTTTCTTATCTGAATTACCATATCTCTGTACGAAAATAATTGCAAGTTATTACTGAGTAGTTAGAACAGTAGTTAGAATAGGCTGAGTCTTTGCCTGGTTTTCTGATGAGTTCTGTGGTTTTGTTGTTATAGTAATGATAGGCTGTCTTAATTCAGATTTTACTATCTGCCAATATGTCCCATTTAATAAAAAAATATGCAATTAATGACTAATGAGCTCATGACTGCATAAGCTTAGAGACATTGAAACAGGAGATTTCTCTATTGGGAAGATATATTCTCAACATATGGACTAAACTTTGGATTCTGTGATACTGAAAACAGACTATCTCAAAGGTTAAAAAAGTCTGAATATTAAGACGTTTGAGGCTGATTTCAAATGATGTACTCAACATGCAAAGAGTTCTATGTTTTGTCAGTCACCTAAAGCACAGGTGATAATGCCACTACAGGTGTCTCTCCTAGCAGAGCTTATCATTCATCTTAGCAAATTCAGTAGAACTGCTGAGGAAAATGCATCCTACTTTTACCAAGGCAAGAGTTCAGAAACCACTTCCATAAATTAGTGTCTAAAGGGTCGAGCCACAGTTTTGCTGCCTGCAGCACACACTTTGGATGCTATAATAGACACACTAGAAATATCACATGAAATCATGAAAGGTTTGTTAGTGTGTCTGATGTTGAAAGATGAAAGTTCCTCATTATACTATGGAAACTTCAGCATTTTAATGTTTCCTGACCTGCTTTGTTATGTAATGCTCTTCAATATGCTGCTGTCTTCCCATGCCACAGACACGGCTGGAGGAGGAAGGGCGTGTTTGAGTGCCATCCCTTTGTGGGGCAAGGCTTGGACAGGACAATGCTCTGTGGTCAGCAGAGCTCAGAATGTTGCCTGTGTCCCACAGCTGAGTCAGAACTGTGGATAGACTGAGCTGACTTGGAGCCTGTGGCTTTGCAAAGAGAGTGGAATCTCAGTGTGGGAAAATATTTCTTCTCCCAGTTTTGCATTTGTGGCCTGTTGGAGGGGGAAGGGGTGTATTAGAAACTTGTGTATGCCAGTGTTAATAAGGAAACCTTCCTTTTTTAACTTTAAAAAAAGCATGATTATATCATGGAGTGTGTCTTAGCCTTTTCAGTAAGGTTTTAGATTAATTTTGTTCTTAAGCAATGCGCAGGCTTCTTTATAGGCACCCTGAGCAGTTTATAAATTTCTGCTGCCCCTAGGTAGCAGGATTTAAGAGGTCTGAAATCACAGGTAGAACACAAGCGAGCAGTTTCTTTGAAACGCCTCAAATACGCTACAGTGCTAAAAATAAGGGGATTTGATATATATGGGTTTCTAATATTCTTCATGGAAGCATACAGACCATTACAGATTTTATAAGGAATATTTTCACGTAATTATGAACCCTGTAGGAACTTGCCTGATACTTCCTGTATTATGGTGACCCTATTAACATAATGTTTATGCACAAAAGGCTGTAAAAACAGACATACTGATACGTTTTGTCTTATTTCGGGCAATGTAACTAATCTAAATGAATGCTTCTGAGTTGGGCTAGCAAGTTTAATCTATAGATAAGAATTTTGAAAATTGATGTGCTATTGTTGGAAACAGTATTTGCTTTGTGACATGATAGAAATATGTCAAAATGAGGAATACTCTATACAGAAAAAATAAATTATTATTATTATCTAGGAGAGAAAAATGTAATATATGTCTCTGATTTATTTGCCTGCAGGATGATTACTGGAAATGTTAGTCAGGTAAACATGTATCTGCAATAGTCTGTAGTTTGAGCCCTCATCTATTTTTCCCCCAGCAGAAACGGTATCTTTAAAATAATCCTTGTGCGTTTGAGTTCTGTTTCTGTTTCAGGCTAAAGTGATGTACTTGGTATCCACTGATAGCAGTGTGTTCCTGCACACCTGATGTCTTCATGGACTCCATGAGGTGTATCTGTAGGTGTCTGTCCATGCTCCTGAACATGGCCTAATCACAGGTCACTTCAGTGTTTTGGGGGCTTAACCTTTAATGTCATCTCTCTGTTGCCTTGTCTCTATGGGAGCAATCACAAGATGCCTGCCAAATGCTTTAATCTAATAGTAGAGATTCAGTAGAGACATTATCTTTTACAGTATCACATCTGCTTACTACTTCAATCCACTCAGTTTCTTCACCAGCCTCCTAGTCCTGAACATTGGAGTGTCTTAAAAAAACCCCAAAAAACCAAAACAAAAACTTAATTACCTTTGAACAAGAAGATAAAAAATGCCAGACAAACTGGCCAGCATTCATAGATCCCTAAAAGGCAGGATAGCTTTAAAGTCTCTAGACTGCAAGACTTCTGGAATTGTTTAAAGTAGTTTGAGAAAAAAACATGTTTAAAAAAAAAAACACAAAAAAACCCCTCCAAACCACAAGCAAACCAACTAACCAAGCCAAAAAAAAAAATCACAAACAAACAAAACCCCAAATAAAAAATACCCTATGCTCTCCCACCCCCCTACAACAATATAAAGAAGCAGAGAAGAAAGCTTAAATAAAGAAATGTGTTTGATCACAATGATCATCTAGTGGTGTCTAGCTGAGCTGATTTTGCTTTCATTTATCTTTGAGGATAACCAGATTGGTTTTCAGCAAACAGTGCATGGCCAGTTGTTTCACAAGGGCTTGTGCATGTTGGCAGCACCGAAGCACAATTCAGCTCTTTTCTAGGCCTAGTTTTTGACTGTGCTGTGCATAAGAACTGGGATAAGGCCATAAGGCTTGTATTTACAAGACTGAAACTTCATATAAAATGGAATCCCTTGAGTGTCTAATCCAGTCACTGGAAAGAGACACACAACGCACACGTTGCTTGTTCCACTGGAGTTAAATATTTGTTTTCTTTTTGTAGTATTCGTGACCTTGTCACTTAAATTGACAGGTAGTTTTAGCCTTTGCCTGGCTTTGGGGACACGTTGCCTCTCCCGTCGTTCCCAGATCTGATGAATATTTGGGAGGAGTCTTTATAAAGCTGGCATCTCATATTCTGAGGACAAACTCTGTTACACTTGCCAATGGTCTTCCTTCTAGTTCCTGCAACCATTTGTACTTAAACAGAAAATTTGTACTGTTACTGTTTTAACGCTGATTTTGACTATCTTTTTTCCCCACTCTAAAAGGAGTCTGAGGGTCTCTTACCCACAGAAGGATTAAAAAGGGTAGTGCTCATGCTCATACCACCTTGTCTATTGAAATGTATCCTTTTCTTCTAGGAATGGGGTCTTTAATTCTCCTAGTTTTTTTAAGTGTTGATCCATGGTTGTAGTTTGCAGGCAGCAAAATGAAGGTGGAAATAAATTAATAATTTATCATAAATCAGGCTGCTTCAGGAGCATTTGAATTCACAATGAATACATAAAGCTGAGGTCAGATAGTTTAGCTTTGATAACAAAAGTCCATTTTCAAATGCTAATTAACCCCCCAAGTGTATGGGGGTTTTTTTTAAAATTAAAATCTCTAATCATTTCACTTTGAAGTTCTGTTTTCTATTAAAGGAAAAAAAATAAAGGAAACTATGCAGCCTCTTACATTTGTCTGGAAGGGACCAAACAGCTGATTAGAAGAATGAACTCTATGCGTAAAAGAAAAATTTAATGACATCTCATGAACAATTAAAAAGACCATTTGCATTCTTCTAAGTCTATTAAAAAAAAAGGGGGGGAGTTGACTATAATCGCATGCTGCGAAGGGATAGAAAAGGGAGCATTAAATGCTTTTCATGATTCCTCCTGAACCTTCTGATAGCACAACAGGATGCTTATTAGCATGCACATTGCTATGACCTGGTTTACTACAGCTTTGCATTTAAGCAGGTGTTTTAAAACAGGTGTACAAATTTGTATTTTCTTTTTTTCCTGCCTCAGAACTCTGATTCAAATATATACAAGTTGTGCAGTCTGTTCTTTCCATAGGGATTTTCTGGCCTCTTGGATGCAGCAGATGACTTTAGATCTTGCTCAAATGTATAAGCCTTTTGAAAGCTAGCAGAAAAGTGAGTCGTCAGTCTCCAAGGGAAATTTGCTTCCTTTTTCAGTGGGTGAATGTGCATTCTGAATGTGCAGGGAATTTGGTGCATCCCTCAAACCCCAAAATTTATCAAGCATCAGTTGATGCTGTGTTGTAGCCCCAGTAACATCTGTGGCACCACTGAGAATTCCATATTAATTTCGATCTCTCTGACTGTCTCCATCTGTAACAGCAGTGTTATCTGATGTGAAAAGGGCTTGGAGGGGAAGTAACAGGCCATGCAAGTCGTGTTTCAGCTGTAGAGGCCAATGCACAGCTGGGAACCTCTGTGAGTATCTGAACGAGACATGAATGTGTTTGTGCCCATAAATCATAAAACTGAAAAAATACTTCATATTTCTACACTAATTTCTGAAGTGCCTGTAAGACTAATTGTTCTGATCTAAAACAGGTGGAGACACATAAGGGAACTCAGAGCCTTGGGAAGTTCAGGGAATCTTGTTTTTCCCTACATGCTCACTCTCACACAGTTCACTGACCATCTCTCAGTGGCTCTGTTTTGGGAACAAGTTTGTTCTGCAGAGTCAGACCTTCCCTGTGAGACCCTGGCCCTCCACTTTTTAGTCACTTACCAAACAAGCCAACAGAATCAGCTACGGGAAAAACTGCAGAAAGACCATGTTTGACATTGCATGGAGTGGTGCTTCTGATCAGATACAATTCAGATTCAGGGTGATTTGGGAGGATAAACTTCTTCTTGTTCACTACCTCCAGAACAATTTCTATATATCACATGGGGAAACCTTTCTTTGTCTTTCTTTTTCTTCCTTTCCCCGTGTGGTTTGGTTTTTTTTCTTTAAATAGGAAAATGATTGTTCAAGCTGACAAGCAACCTGTAATTCTTATGCAAGCATGCAGGGAAGGCACAAGAGCAGCCTTCAAGGGATTAGAGGTGTCGAACTGTGCAACTCTAAATGGTGCTCATCTAATTGATGCTTTACTTAGCAGGGGAGGAGAAAACTCTAGCAAATAGTTAGTGGTTATTTTGCTTTCAGAAAGAACACTGTCACAGACATCTTCCTACAAATGCCACATCAGTTGCTAACAAGTTGTTCTGGGAGAGCCTTCTTGCTGATTTATGTGCTGCCACACAATTCTTTTCCAGTCACTGTGAACATGCTGTATTTCCTTTAATTTATTATGAAAGATTGCCTTGAATGTGGACAGGAGAGCCAGTTAAGCAGCTCACTTTTAGAGCCAGGGAGCACAGGAAATTAATTTCATGTGTTGCATACGAAACAATGGGAAAATGGGTTATTTACTGCCTCAGTCGTAGAGTTGCTAATAGCTGACTATTACACATGGAGTGGGGAGGGCACATTGCCTCTATTCCACATCACAATTTAAATTTAGTACCAAGCATGTCCCTCTACTTTTACAGAGAAAGAAGGGTGTCTGTAGGCAAGGCATTAAATTGGGAGTCAGGGGACACAGGTTCAGTTCCTGTCTCTCTTGCAGAGCTTTTTTGATGTTAAGCAAATCACTTTTCTGCCTCACTGAGGTGCTCTGTGATAAAACGGATGCTTGGGAGGGGAGTGGAAAATGTATAGGGAGTGGGAGCTGACGAACAGATAGACAGGTTCTCTATTCTCAGCCTTGTTACTTTTTTTTAACTTGTGGGGAATCTAAAAGAAGTTGAAAGTTTTGTATTAAGAAAGCTGACACCAGCTGCAGCACTGGGCAAGAACACCTGCCACGTGCAGAGAGATGTTTTCTTAGAAGACAAGAAGTGTATGGGGCTGTTTAGTGTGAACAGCATCTGAGGTGTTTCGGGACGTTTTAGAACAGCAAGAATAATTCACGTCTGGTTCCGGGGCAGGCAAAGATGGTCCGTAATTGTTAGTGGTGACACTGTATAACTAGGCAAACCCACTAGGCACCATTGTACCCCTGATTCTCTGTTCACCTTTATCACTGCACTTGGGGAGCAGGGTCTTTAACAAAGCACAGACATGTCTCCCACAGACTAGCTGTGGCAGCACTGGACTTGGTGTTGGGAAACGAGGAGGCAGCAAAGCTTGAGACTTTTGTGATTTGGAATGACAATGTCTAATTTTATGTCCTGCTTTTTCTTTCCACATGCAATGAGAGCTTTCCTTTTTTGGGGAATTAATGCTTGTATTGCAGAGGAAACCTAAGGGATCTCTAGCCAAGATATGTAGTCAGTACAACATGGCATTAATAATAAATAACGAGGAAAGCTGTTCCTTGTTTAACCCATTCGACCCACTGGAATGTTCAAGTAATTTCTTGTGAAATAAAAACCACAGATATTCATGAAGCAAGCAAGCTTTCTTCCCCCTCCCCTTATATTGTACGTGCATTTAAATTTATGCTTCTGGTGGCTTTGTTATATGATTTCTTGAAGGAGGATTCCTGCTGCTATGCGGATGTCACCTTTTACAAGTGACAGGAAGATTAAGTAAAATGCTGTACAGGGTAATTATAACAAGGCTATTGGCAGCCTGTAACACAGTGTAAATGACACAACTAATTTCACTGTTCAGACATAATGTATGTGGCAAGTTTTACCTGTAGCTGTACTTTCTACAAGTTATTTTATCTCCAGAGGCATGTGCTGCACATCACTCTGACCATGAGTCAACCACAAACTCAGCGTAGCCCTTCTACATGATGTCTTTAGAGTGTGAGAAGATGCCCTGTGACATTCATTTCAATTGCAACTAATCGTGCCACTTCTTGGAGATCTTGTCTCGTTGCACAATTTTGGGGTTTTTTTAATTCATAGTGGATGGTTTTTATCTTATCCTCTCCTGTGAATTTTCTCTGCTATGAAAAATAATGAAATAAAATACTATATCTCATGGTCTAGAGAGAAATTTTGACAGTTTTTATGTACTTATCCCTGTAAGATTGATCAGATTCTGGTTATGCATATGTTCACTGACTCCATCCTGATATGCCCTTGACTTTCTCATAAGTGATATTGCAGTCATTCTGGTTTGAAAAACAAAGCAACACCAGCAAAGCATAATAATGGAATGAAAATCTCCCCTGTTAGTGCTTTGCTTGCCCTGTTCTGTTCTGCCACACTCAAACTCTTTCAGAGTAATTAACTGTCATAGAGTCAAAGCAGCTAATGAAGCTTTCTTCACCAGCCTTGCCCCATTGACTAGCGACTCAAGAGCCCATGTGTAGTGTCAAGGATGAGCTGAGTTGTGGAGAACCATGCAGTGTGCATCCTTCATGCAAAGATGAACCTCTTAAACTTGTTTGCTTTTATAAATAGCATCTGGAGTCAAGGAATTTTGCAGATGGCTGTTAATAGCCTACAGGGCTTTTTTTAAATTTTGAAAAAGCAAATTATTTATTTTAAAATGCAAGCAGATTACACATCTGGAATAACAGATATTTTAGGGGTTGCTTTTTTTCTCTTTAACTTTGGATTGCATGGAAAAAGAATTTTTTCTCTTCGAGCCCAGACAGCATCACCTTGGGTGTTCAAAATGAATGACTTTTTAGCCATTTATATCAGTGCAAATTGGTTTTAAAATGTTGCTGCTGTAATTGTCCAGTGTTTCATACCTGCTAGAAGGACCGCAACAGGAGAAAGAAGCCAAAAGGACAGTGAAAATGCTTTCAGTTAAAGCCAGACTTGACCTTGAGAGGAGGGACCTAGGTTTTCTGGGGCTGGTGTTTCTGGAGGATTGGGATAATTCTTGCTTCCACATGAACTCACTAGAGAAGATACTATTTCTGCACTCAAAGCTGGAAAGGAGAGAGACTAAGGCTGCTGAAGACTTCTTGTTGTCTGCTATTTCATTAGCCTAATTGAGGAAAATCTGCCGTATTTCTCTTACTAGCCATGACCATATTTTGGCATGTAATTAGACTAGGCAGGATAATTAATATTACAGTGATCTTGTCAGGGTCATGCCCAGTGACTGCTGTTCTGTTCCAAGGAGACTCTTAGAGAGGATCCTGATGGATCTTCTCCTGTGGCGTGCCCTGGCCAATGCCTATGAGGTGCTTTTAGAAGGGGGAATGAGGAGAGATTTCTGTGGGGTCTGCATTACACAGCTTGGAGTTTTACCCTGTGCATAACGGAGGTGACAGCTTGGATGAAGGATACCTACTGCAATTCAAGCTGACTGATGCTACGTTTATGAGCTGGGAGAAGACACTGCAGAGGTGTTCATATCCATTGATTTGAAGAGATATACCCTACTGTCTCTTGTTCAAGCTAATATTGTGTTCCCTGTAGGCCAAGGCAATTAAAACTTGCCATCTCACTTTCTCATAAGCAAAAGCCTGTGGTCTTCTGTGTCAGAGGTGGAGGTCTCCACCGAGATCCATGACCCTTCCCCTTAAGAAGGAGATTAGGATCTGCCTAGATCTCTTCTACAAATTTTAACAAGGTGGTATAACTGTATAACTTGTGCCTGAAGTCCTGTTTGATATGATTTGTTTCCCCTTTGGTGATTTTGCCTGGAGAGGAAAACAGCCTTCTGCATCTACGCAGAAGTGTTGCTCTGTCTCTTAGCCAGTGCTCAGCTCTGTTTCTGTGGCACTGTACACATGTACTATTTGTCTTGGCTATTACATGTGTCTCTCTCCCCCTTATTTCTCCATTTCCAACCTTCCCAAAGTAAGTTGTAGGACCTACAAACCCACAATATCCAGTGGAGGTTTAAAATGAGGTGCTCTCTCCTTATTATGACTGAAATTTTTAAAACATCCATTACTTCTCTGAGCAATCCTGGCTCCAACTTCAGGTTTCAACAAAAACTCCAAAACAAGCCAAAGTTGTATCTTAGTCTCATATAGTGAAGGTGAGTTATTTTCACTCAGAGAGGATGCCAAAATTATAACAGACTGAAAGAATTACAATGAATTTTTTAAGTAGCTTTTAATGCATCTCTCATTTCTTTCATAACTGAATTAGTAAAACTCTAGCTGTATTTTGTATTATACTTGTTTTATATGTAATAATAGCATTAGGTCATCCCAGGGCATTTTCTTAGAAGAAAATAACTTATTTTATTAAATCCGGAAAATTGAACCATTTTAAGTTGTTAAAATAATTGAAGAATTTAAAGTTAATTATTATTCCAAGAATAAAAGAAAGGTCAAACACATAGCAATTTACTTAAATGGAATTAAAATCGCAATATGCAATTCATTTCTTTGCCATTCCTTTCTGTGTTGTGAATGTCCATTTTCTCCTACATTGAAGTGAAAGACAGCAAGCAAGAGAGAGAGGAAGACCAAACCCTGTGTTCAAATCTGAGACACTGTACTTGACTTTCATGCATTTCTTCATCCCAGCTGTTTGAGGTTTTTTTATAAATTAGGTTGCTCTGGACAGGGAAGAATTTTACCTTTAAATTGAATCTAAACTACTCCATAAAATGTTTAAGTGACAAACCAGTACAAGAGAAATGAGACCAAGAAAAACAACAGGTAGCACACTGAAATCCTTGTTCCTTGTAAAAAGTAAGTAAAACCAAAACAATTCTTGGAAGGTTCAGGTCTCCCAGTCTTGGACATCTTGTCATTTTACTACGTGGGCTGTATGTTTGTCCAACCTTTGGCAAAGGTCTTCTGGAATAAGAATGAAAGGAAGAAAAAGGGAATCAAGGACAGGCAGTTGATTTTATGGGAAAACCAACCAGTGGGGAGAGAAGTGACAGCTGAGAACTTAAAAATTACTTGTGAAAAGACCAGAAAGACCTGCTGAGCAGAGCATCCCGGAGAGGACCCAGAAAACATCCACCAAGGGGATTTCTGCTGCTCTAGTGCTGCTTGTGTGGCCGAGTTGTACCTTTGACTTCAGTTCAGAGCAAGCTGGCAGGGGTAGTCTTTGTGCTCATGTTCACTCACAGGACAGGTTCACTTATCTTCATATCCTGTATTTCTGTTCGCCAGTCGTTCAGGCCGGGACACCAGCTACTATGTGTCACCATTTCCTGTGAAAGATCATACATATGAATTCCATATTGATGTGTCAGGACTCATTCCGGACAGAGTCAATGAATTTCAATTACCTTGCTGTGTAAGCACAGTTAATGTTTTAAAAAAACACGCACCTCATAACAAAACACAAAACCAAAACCAATCGAACAAAAAATATTCCTCACTACTTGCATTTTCAGTAGACAGGTTACTGGACCTCCAGCAAGAGCACAGTTTGTTTTTCTTTCAGATATATCATGATAGATGCAGAGCTTAATCTGCCTCACAAAAGTAACACCCATTTCCATATGTACCTTTCTGCAGAAGTGGGATGAAAGTCTGTCTGGATGTTTGTTCTGAAAAAGAAAAGACTTTTTTATATATGGAACAATACAAAAAATACCAAGTCAGTATTTTTGGATCATGAGGGTCAGGCCGACAGCAAAGTTAGAAGGACAAACAAACGTAATGAGCAACACAAACCAGAAATCTGAGCTACAGCTGTCAAAGCCAATAGCAAGAAAATGAAACTGATTGAGTTCAGCCTTCTACACCTCAAATAATTTCTTGTCAACCTTTTCTCCGTAAGCTGTGGTAAAAGCTAACTTAAATCATCCCTGCTGTCATCAATCCTGTTTTCGACACTGCAATTGGAAAGATGTACTACCAGTAATCAATTAGAAGACACTACTGCTTTTATAGTGCCATGGCCCATGAAACAATAGTGCCATATCAAGACTACCTTGTCCTTCTTAGTGTCCTTGATACCAAAGATGACCCTTAAGAGGAACAAAACAGTGAGTAATGTTCTGTGTGCGCCTCATTTTCTTTTTCTGAGAACTGAATTAACATAGCTCTGAAAATCTAAAGGAAGCAGTTGAAAATGAATGTATGCCTTTCTCTGTGACTCACCAAAGTGTGTATGGAACTAACTGGAAAAGCTGTTTTGGCCCCTTCTTAGTTGGCTGAAGAGCAGCTTCTAATTAGTAACTTATGTAGTAAGTTAAATAAAGAGAATCCTTACAGTATACATTGTAGGAAAGGCAAGAGAGAGGGGAAAAGTAATACTAGGCATTGCTTCAAGGTATAAATTCTCTGTGGTTTAGTTAATAAGTGCTGATTTTTATTCAGAATATGTTTTCTCACCACTGGTTTTCAGGGTATTCAATGTAAAGAGGTCCAGCTCCCTCACCGAGGACTCTTAGTACGATGCAACACACATTGCCCAGCTTGAATTTCATGAGAATGCATCCTGGGGGCTGGAGAGAATTGCATAAATTTAGGTATGATTCATGCTGCTTATTAACTAAATGTTTCAAGTGCTGCCAGTTGAAGTGGCCATGTTTCAGTCAGCAAGTTTATATATCAGGCTCTAGCGAACTACAATTGATCTGGGTCATGGATGCACATTCACAGATGTGAAGGTCTAAAGCAAGATTATTTCAGATGGCACAGGTGGTGAAGTCTGCAGTTGCCCATGAAAAAAAAGCAAACTTTTAACACTATGATTCTATCAAACCATAACCATTAGGTTGTGAGGTTTTTTTCACACTGTCTGAACAATTCCATTGTTGGGCTTTTGGTTTGTTTTTGACAGCAATATTAGCATAACTCATCATATCCATGATGAGCTGTCACACTTACTTCACTGAAAAGCTTTAATACATACATGCATTTCAGAATCAAATTTTGCATGCTTATCAAGTTGTTCATTTGTTCCTGTCATAGTTTGCTTAGGTGCTGCTGAATTATAGTTTGCTGAAAAACTCTTTGCTTAGTAGACTCAGAATTTTTTATTTTTTTTTTTTTTTGTATTGCCACCACTGAGCATGCTCCTTCCTCTACCACTTGCTGGGGATACTCTAGCCTCATCCTGTGAGGCCTCAGGGCCAAGATTTCAAAACAGAACTGAATTTCCCATGCAGGTGGAAGTAGAGCAAACCAGCACTGTGATTTGGCAAGGTTTTCTCTATAATTTATGTTTGTACAGTTTGCTTTTACTGCAAGCTTTGTATAGTGATGCTATTTAAATGACTGCTAAAATGTTTTTGCCAGCATATGTTCCTGGCCTTTCCGAACATATTTTAGACTACGGCAGTGTTACTGTGCTTGGTTTTAATGAAAACACTTTGATCAGCAATAAATCACATAAGGAGATCCCTACTGGAAGCAGGGAGGTGAGTTTTCCGCTCTTTCAGAGGAAAGAGAGAAAAAAGGAATAAGGATAGTCACCAGACAAAAACACAGACGGGACTTTGGAGTGTAGAGTGCAAAATGGTAAGAAAGTGCAGGTGTGCAAGGTGCTAAGCTTGAGGAGGAATTTTTGTCAAAGGACTCTTTAGAACAAACACTGAGCTGAAAGATGGTCATAAAGAAAATAAATGTTGTAGAAGAGAGGTCTTGAATCAAGGCAAATTACCTGGATCCACCTTGAGAAGCTTTGGTTTTTGCTGAGGAAACTGAAGGGAGATTTCTATATACAAAATAAATTAAGGGGAATCATTCTGTTTAAATAAATCTGTGTTTCCTACCTTCATCCATAAATGTCTGACAGAAGGGGAGGTAATTTTAAGCAATAAGGGAGTTTAGCTAATCATCTCTAATATCTAGCTTTGTCCTTAGGGAGAAACTGACTGTGTTCAGAATCGGCTGCCTCTCTTTATCACTATATGAATCTTTTCCTCTTGGATGTCTAGAAAAGTTGAAACTAAACAGCATGTATTTGCAGAAGGGGAAAGGACTTTAGTAATGTGCAAGGGAGAGTTTTAAGAAACAGGACTGGACATAGGGGAAAGCAGTTGGCAGGAGATTTCATGGGCTTGGGAGCAGGTGCTCCAGGGAGCTCACATGAGCAATCCAAATGCAAAAAGACTCTCAGATTAAAAGGCAGTGCTTGTGCTTTGTTTAAATTGTAGGCTCAAGCACTGTTAACTCCATCAAGGGCATCATCTGGATACCCTCTCGCCTCCAGCAAAGATCTGATGGCTGGCAGAGAAGATACGTGGCCAAATCGCAATCAAATTCAGTGGGACAATTTGGTATGCAGGGAATACAGAGTGGAAGAAAGAAGCTGACTGGGATTCACAGAGGTAAAAAGCACAAGGTGAGGGAGACTTTAGGCTCAACAGCTTTGGGAAGGATGTGGCTCTGGGCAAAGGTTGTTTGGAAAGAACTGGGAAACAAAGTCTGAAGAGGAATAGGAAGGAAAAACCTAGGTCCCTGGCAGTCACCCTATAAAAGTAGGAAGAAACCCACAGCTGCATATTTGACAAAATGGCTCTGAACCAGAAAAGAGAGGCAAGATGACAAAACTGTGTCTATTCCTCCAGAGACTGCTCCAGCTGTGGACACTGAACTTCTCAAAGTTGCTCCATTTACGCAAGTGACAAGAGAGATGTGTGGCAGGTCAAAGGGTTTCCACCCTGCCTTTTGAGGCATGTACAGATGGAGTAGGGAACGCAGGGTGCAGTTTCTGGTCTTTGACTTTTGGGTTGATTTTTAAATTTGTGGATATTCTATCAAAACCTCCTCTGTTTAAGAGTAATTTGAGAAAGCAGTCAATTAGCACTTGCTATTGGTAACATAAGTGTGTGCTTTCTAGAACAACCTGTGAGAAAATGGATAAAGATGTGTGTGGAATATGCTGTATGTTAAACTATGAGTAGGGACACACTTTTTAAATGTTCAAATTAAAATATTTAACAGTTCTGCTTATTCAGTGAAAATCATTTGAGAAAACCTGACTTCATGAGATTAACACGGTTTTTCTCTTATTCTTTTCTTCTCTTTTTTTTTCCCCTGGAAGGAACAGAATTGACAGTCTGTAATTTGGAAATAATATATGCATGATTTCAGCTCTCACAAGTCACTTTTTATGTTCTTGCAATAGTGGATAATGATCTGTGGAGTTCAGCCTGAAAGTTTGGCAAAGTGGGTTTTCTCTGCATCTGGTTGTCTAAGGATTTGTTCTTTAAATGGTGACTTTAAAATGGATGTACTTGGCTGGATGAATCCCATATTCTACTTGAAGTACTTCTTAATTCTAGGGATGTTGTTTCCTCTTAATTATATTGGATGGTCAAAGGCATAATTCATATCCATTTTAATTCTTTTAAAGGCAAAATGAAAATTGTGGTATTAAACTGTTCTGTGCTTCCGAATATGGCCTCTAGAGGGAAGTAGTCTTTCAGAGCTATAGAAAAGAGAGACTTAGTTCACTTCTCAGTCAAAGCATGCTCCTCGTAATAATCATAATTATCCATTGGCAATGCAGAGGGATGCTAGAACTCATTGTGTCATTCAATCAATAAAATGCTGCGCTCAAAATTTTCAAGCCAGTTTGTTCTTGAAAGTGTCACACAAGCATTTCTATTTGTGTTCCATTACGGTATAAACTGTATAACTAAACCATATGTTCAGCTAAAGCTAGGATTTCTTTTGAAATTCTCCCAACTATCTTAGAAATAAACAACAATTGAATAAATATTTTTGTTTCCTTGGTGATTAAGAGATTTCGTGGGTTTTTATAACTTTACAAACCTGAGGAGATCTTCAGTCTTTCAAAACATTTGATTTATTTTACCTGTGGTGGAAGGTATATTTGCCATGGAAGTGTATATTTGCCATATAAATGCCATTTATGTTAATACTGTACTACTCTTGGCAGCCTTCTCTAAAGAAACGTGGATGGGAAGACCAGGCAACCTTGGATCCCAATGCTTGAACCTTTTAGTCAAGTAGGGAATTGGTCCATTGGATACAAATTTGGTTTGACTTGATTAACAGTCAAAAGGTCAGGGTTCTGGTTCCAGCAAGATCTGAAAGGGAAAAGAGGGGGGAACCCATTCCAGTCCTATCCATATCTTCCCTATTACTTGACACAGTCACTGATTAAATTACTGTTCTTTGGAGCAGAAGTTTCAGCCACAAACCTTCCTTTCCAGATGACCATTCTAATCAATAGGCCACTTTGTCAAGCTCTTTCTTCTACTATCTGTAGCACAAGATACTATGAATTCTCTTCTGTTTGTAAGGAAATCCACAGGAGGATGGATTGTGTGCCATCAACATGTATAGTGCACCAGACATTGCAGCCAGGCTAATGGACCTTGAAAGAAGTATGTGTCTTTGCAGGCAGAGAAAGAAATTTATTTCAGGTCCTACTTCTCCCAAAGAAATGTTCTAATCACAGGCCTTTTACATAAAATAACTTCTTTTCTCTGGAGTTCTTATGTGCCTGGTTTTTTTTTTAAAGCGGCGGGAATTACTGGGTTATCTGCAGAAGTCTGATCCAGAAGGCATGTTTTGAGAATGAGTCTTCCTTCAGAACATCTAGGAACAACAACGTAAAATTTTTTCAGTCTGATAAAGGATAAAAGCATGAGATGGATAACAAATTTTGCCATGTATTCAAGGCCAGAGCACTTCCAGTCACAGATGGAAGCATAGATTTAAACACCTGCCTGCAGAACCTGAAAATCAAAATTCAAGGGTCCTATGGGGTCTGGATGTAGAAGGCATAATTTGTAAGAATGATATCTGAATTCAGATTAGTCCTGACCAGAATCTATTAGTAGTTTGAAAACACACTTCCAAGTTTTTTCTAAATATACTCCATTAGGTACAGCCAAAATGAAAATCTGGAGATTTGATCTGAAGGAGAGCAATTTGAAACATTTTCTTTGCGCAGAACATGACATTTGTTGCTGCTTTGGGAGAAAATAACAAATTAATAGCAAAATAGTATGAGAAACAGGCCTAATTTCTTGCAATAATTATCAGTTTAAATTTAAAGAGTCTGAAATATTTGGAGCTGGATAAATATTCTTGACTAATGTGCTGTGTTATTGGCAGGAACTTTACTATCGTCTTTTCCATATAGAGTCTGTTTTACTATTAAAACTAGACCGTGTTTTTCTCTCATAGCAGCTTGTGTAGGAGCTCTTTAAAACACAAACAGATTTGATGATGATGATGTGCTATTATGAGCTACCCACCACAATTGCACTTCCACTTATCAAAATTATCATGCGACTTCCATTCCTGCAAGGGGAGGGAGGCTTACACGGACGCTGCATACCGGCAGTAACTTCTTTGGTTACCTGCCCTGCTCATGCATTACTTACCTACTGAGCCGATGAAGTCACCTCATCTATTCACATGCTAATACAACTGGTCTTGGAGAACAACGGGATTATCTATCCGCATTCCTGAGGTCTTTCGTGCTTTTCCAGATCCTGCTGCACAATTCCCATCTGTTAATTGGGGTGGATGCTACACTGCCACTGACTGCTGACAAGCACAACCTGGGGGCTGTGCTGCAAGGGCAGCATTGGGAGTCTTGCAGTGAGAGCAGCTGACCCCATCTAGCCTGCTTTCCAGAGCATCCTGTTTCTGGTCTGAAGGATGATGAATTCACAGACATTTAAGGCTGGATGCCATAATACCACTAGGAGTTACGTATAAGGAAGGCAAGGATTTTTTCACTCAGCATAAAACCAGTAAATAGTAGGACCAAAGTTTGTCCGTAGCTGTTCACCCATGTTGATTAGCTGGGTGGATGTGTGTGGGATTTGCTATTTTGCCTGCAGGTCAATTGTTCCATTGTAAGCCCCGAGGGGAGAGCAGAAGGAGGGATGGAGGGGAGGAGAGATCCCAACAGGGGTGGCACTTCAGCCCTGGGACAGACCCTGTGGGGCAGGTGATGTGCCCTCAAGGAACAGCAGAGAGGGTCTGCTATGGACTGACCATAGATCCCGTTCCTTGTCTCCCTACACTGCTCAAGGGAGAAGAGGTAGAGAGCTGGGAGTAAAGAAGTCATATTGAGCCTGGGAAGCCAAATGGCAGGACAGTGGGAAGGTGTTTCATTTCTTCTCTTTGTTTCTGGCCACCCGAATTTATTTAACTTTCAATAAACAAACTTTCCCCAGGTTGAGTCTGTTTTGATAAGGGATCTCCCTGTCTTTGTTTTGATCCACAAGCTTTTACATCTCATTTTCTCCCCAAGTCCTGTTGAGGAAGGGAAGTAAGGAAGTGAGCAGCTGAGTGGGCATTTGTGCAGCATCAGCACTGACATGCAGTTCTATATGTTCACTCTTAGTAACCACTGAAAGTTTTGAGCTTTCAGGCATGAGCTTATGGCAATTTCAGGTAATGCTACTGTTTGTTAGTTCGCTCTGTGGCATAATTTAGTAGACTCAGTTATGTTAGTGGCACGGTAAAAAGTATGGACAGTTTTTTTATGCATTTCATAATAACAAATATTGCCCTTATGATTCTGCTCACTCCTCAGAAAACAACATGTCACAAGGAAAATGTGAAATTTAGTAATCCATTCCAATTTACAAGCTGCTAGCAGTAGTTAGGGTTGTTGTTTGGAACTATAAATTACCACACATTGATGGTAGCTAGTAATTTTATTTATTTTTCCCTGTGAAGCTTCCTGTTGTGTTTAAACTGTTGTAATCTTTAGAAGTAGAAGTGCACACGGGGTCTGTCTTACTGTAAAATTGCGAGACACACAGAGCCATCATCAGCTGCAGGAAAAGCAACTTTCCACTTTTTCTGCTTCAAATAGTAATTAAACTACATATGTGGGGGTTTCTTGGGGGGGAGTTGGGTTTCATTTTTTTGTCTAGAAGAAGAACAGCAGTTATCACTGTCTCCAGCAGTGCTATGTGAGCAGTTCAAGAGAGAAAAGAGAGCTAAGCTGCAACATGCTCTCCAAATAGAGATGTACTAAAGGGATTGTGATATGTTCAGATGAAATGAAACAGTTTTGTAGGCCCTTAGGAAATGCTAATATGGCAGCAGCCGTACAGGAGAAAAAAAATCCATAGTTGGTCTGGAGACCGGGGACTAGGCTGAGCCCCCTGAAAAAGCAGCTCAAATGATTGAAGTTAGCAGAATCTGGGGTATTTGCTTCTGTTCTCAATTTGATTTGACACAAATGCTTTCTAATTACTGCATTTAAGGTTGAAAGACTTGCCTGTGGAAGAGCCTGGGTTTTTTCCAGTGATTTCTTTCTTCAAAGTCATGCTCAGTGTGAGCCAGGCTAGCTGGTGTCTGGTCTGGAACTTCTACCCTGATTATAATGAGAATCAGGCCCAGGCCTTTCATGTCATTGGGCAGAGAACAAGCCCAGAGTGTGCATTTCTAAAGGTGATGCAATGCTGTCCAGAAAGCTCAAATGATTTTTTTGTTTCAAGACACCAGTTAAATAAGACCATTCCTTAGGAGTTTTTATGTCAATCAGTGTATTTGTGCTGTGTGCATACAAACCTCCTGCTGAAAATTTGAGCTCTTTGTTGTACTGTGTAGGTACGAGAGAGTCTCTTAGAACAAACAGAGACATCTGCAGCAGCATGGGGTTCAACAGCTCTTTATTTAGTTAAAGATATATGTAATAAATAAAATCCTTTTCTCCTGTCATGTTACTTCTGAATTTTTTTTTCATATCTCCAATAATATCTCTAGAAATTTCTGGATAGTGCTCTAAGAAAAGGAATGCCTGAATTAAAGGTAGTTCAGTATAAATGACAGTGTTCATCTGCAGGAGCTTCAGTAACAGAGATGGGAAATTTGTGTCAAATTTGTCAGCTCTACCAGCGCCAGTGGCATGAATTGCCCCTTCTAATGGAACACTATGTAATCCTTTGGGTTGAAGGATTAAGAGAGGCACTACTGGTGCTTTATTTCTCCACACTTGTCCAGCTTTTCTTTCTTCTGTTTTAAGGAAGATGAAATTAATAATTTGAACACAAGATGTGAACATCCTTCCCACTGGTGTCCACCTTCCGAATCAATGTTTCTGAATGTTTCAGCTGAAGTGCAGGTAACAAATTCTTTACTTTTTTTTTAATGCAAGTCTGAATTACTTTTAAGAGCAGAATTTATGGGAATAGAAAATAAATAAATAAATAAAGCAAATGTTTGTTTGATTTTTAAAAGCAAGATTTTCCTCAAAATATATAAAAAAATATATAAAAGCTATAGCATAGATTTAATATGACACATAAGTTAGTGGCGCGTTTTCTGTGTAGAGTCCCCTACCCTACAAAGAAAGTGAAAAGGGAAGGTAATGACTTCCCTTCATGATGGTATTTTTTCTTTCCCTCTAACTCTGCTCAAAGAGGCATTGGTTGGTGGAGTGGGGCTGTAAACACGTAGGGTGGGTAGGACAAGACAAGGTGAGTCAGCAGCTGGGAGAGCCACCAGCATTGACAGAAGAAAGTGTTCAACAGTAGTTCTGCAAAGTGCAGTCCTGACGTTGCCTCTGGGAATTCGATGAATTATTTCCTGCAGCCCGACACATGAGTGTAAAGGAGATGTATGCAGGGAGTGACAGACAGAGGTACACTCTGAAAGTGTACAAATTCTGTTAAAGTGAGTCCTGAAGAACCATGTCACTGTGAGAGTGTTGGGGAGGGAATCATTACAAGTGTGAGCTCTCAGCCTTAATGTCTCTTTTCTTGGCTTTCTACAAGTCAATTATCCCCACTGAAGTTCTATTTGTAGCTCCTGATGTATTGTTGACCTTACCCCCACAGCTTAAATGGCTAATTGTTTTTTTTAATCCTTCCTCTAGATATTATTACAAAGAAGTATTTCTAAAGCACCAAATGAAACAGTACAAAGCACAAGAGAAGGAATTGTCATCCTGGATATCCAACTAATTTCTTTAATGATGTTTCTTGTACTGTTTCAAAATAAGTTTCTTTCTTCAAAAAACAAACCCAAGTGTTAGATTGTCTCAGACTTGCATTCCTCTGATCACTTTTCAAGGCGTTGCTAGATTTTATCTTCCTGCCTTTGACAAAAAGCGGTGAATAGTTGCTTTTTGTATTGTCAGCTGAACTCAGAACTCAGAACTACAGTAAGCACTCGTAAATTTCAAAAATAATTGAAAGAGATGATGCTATTTTTTGATGGTTTTTCAGTATGCTCAATCCAGTTCATCCAGTTCAAGGCACAGAAGATGCAGACTTTACTGAAGGAATCTACAACCTTGAGAAAATAAGCACAGAAAGAAAAAAAAGTCCCTCCCTTATAGCTGATACAAGATGAAGATCCGAATGATATAGACTGTGCTGTTATCTTCAGATACTCCATCTTTTATTTTCCTTGGGAATCATCATTTAATTGGCCGCACTGCATTGAGAAGGTGGATGAAGGCAGGCTGGTATAACAAATAACGTTTGTATTGGGAAGTGCTGAGATGTGACAGAAGAAATTAATGGGCGTAATAAAAGGAAGAAGATGAAACAGAAGGATAAGGTATGTGCTTTTATTCCAGTGTTTTTGCAGGTATTTTTGGGGTTGGGACACCTGGACTAATAACTCAGACAAATCTGTACATGCCAGCTTCCAGAAAACATGACCAATGTTTGCTTCTTTTTTTTTTNNTTTTTTTTTTTTTTTGGTCTTCTTAATATCTGTTATATAAAAAGGAGCAGATGAAGAAGGATTCAATGGATTGCTGTTCCCTGGGAATGGACACAGTCAGGAGTTCACAGAGACAAATCCATACACTGTTCTAGATGAGATTGTCTTTTACTGTCTCTCTTGTTTTATTATTTCCTTCTGCTATGATAGCTATTCCTGTACAATGTGTGACAGGTAGCTACTGACAATTAGCAGTTGTGGCAAAAAGGGAAAATGGAAACCAAACAAGATCATAGAATTATAGAATGGTTTGGGTTGGAAGGAACCTTAAAGATAATCTAGTCCCAACCCTCCCTGCCATGGGCAGGGACATCTCCCACTAGATCATGTTGCTCAAGGCTTTGTCCAACCTGGCCTTGAA
>VZTA01023424.1:0-22660 GCA_013398855.1 Mohoua ochrocephala | reverse complement strand
ATTTCTTCACTGAAAGGGTTGCTAGGCACTAGATTAGACTGTCCAAGGAAGTCATCATCCCTTGAAGTGTTTAAAAGATGTGGATACGGTTTAATGGTGCATGGTTAATAGCTGAACTCAATGATCTTAAGGGTCTTTTCTGACTTCAGTTATTCTGTGAATTTATGATTCTAAGTATTAAAATACAAAAGACAAAGCTATAACAAGAGAGAGCTAGTGTGAAACTAAAACTGAGTTCCTAGAAAAGTCAAAAGGCAAAGTTAGGTCAACACTGGAAAACATTAAACTCTTTTTTCCCTGTGTCCACTACTTTACATTGATACATCTGTGAGATAAGCCATGTTGAACAACCCACAGTGCATATAAAACTTATTTTTAATTAAGTGTGTTTCTGATAGGTATGGAAACAACATCTGACATCAAAAGCATCAGCCTTGAGGGTACAATGCTACAAAAAATGCATATTTGCAACTAGTGAGATGATTTCACTCTCCTGTTATATTCCAAGCAGTCAGCTGTATTTAAAAGATGAATTTTCCACTTGGCTGAATATGGCAATATGTTCTCAGAATTCTTTCATTATATCTCACATCTAATGTGCATGGAAGCACAGCTGTATTGCAGCAGTTCTTTCTGTGGAGCTATTCACGAGCTGCTTGAATTCATGTAGCTTTAATATGATAGCTTAGTTGCCATTAGGCAAAACATTGGGATAGGAGTGGAGTGGCAGCATTACCCTTCACAGACACCTTTGGGCTGAGCAGTTGAGCACTACTGAAGGAATTCCAGTTCAAAGATCTGACAGACCAGTTCCTGACAACCTAAAATATTTAGGGGACTATCTGGTCTCAGGGATTAGAAGTTGTCTGGTCTCATACTACTCTGTAACTCTAATGAATGGTGGGAAAGGCCAGATGATCCTACAAAAATTTGGTTTAACGCACATCTGACATAAAGTCCTGCAACACAAGGCCAGAACAGTAGTACCTGCAAGATACACTATGTCCACACTAAGTTCTTCTGTCAAGTTCTTCTGTCAAGGCACAGCTGTGCCTTGCCCCTTTCGTGTTCCTTTCACTCTTCTGTTTGTCTTGAATTCAGAAATTGTGCTTCAAAGTACATCAGCAGTACATACTAGCTTTCATAAGTACCCTCTTCTTCCCATGACACTTTATATTATGATCCCTTCTCTCCCTTCCTCTCGCACAGCAAATCTCAGTAACAAATCAATTGGGTTAGTTGCAGGTATAACAATAAACATCAGTGCACCTTTAGGGTACTGAAACTAAACTAATCTAAGTATGACAGAAAAATCAAACCCACTGATATTTCAAGCAGATGTTTAACAAGGAAGAGGGATAAGCTTATGACCTCATCTTCTTTGAACCTGTCTTCAAACGATCTTGTTTCTCTAGCTTGTTCATATCAAGATAGTCACTTGGGAATGATGTAGTAAACTCAGCCATGATTACTGCAATTCCAGAGGGAGTCAGATGGACAGTTTCTATTAGCAACCACTAGATAGCTTAAAGGAAAAGCAGTAGTCCCCACCCTGCCCCAAGTCATCCAGAAAACCTAGGCTTATTAGGAGCTCCAAGCAGACAGAAAGAAACTATGTGAAGCCAATATTTTAAATTGTCAGTGTTCTGGGAAATATCTTCCTCTCTAATAGAAATAGATCTTCTTGTTAAAATAAAATGAATTGTTGTAAAATCAAACATTGGTCCTCCAAGCCAGACTCACCAGGAGTGCTAGCAGGTTGCTGCTCAGTCAACAGAAAGTTGTGCCAATTTCTTCACAGCATCTTGGGCAGACAGGTAACTCTTGAACAGAGGCTAACATAAAATCACTATTCCAAATGTCAGAGTTGATGTATGGGCAGAAATTCTTCTGTGCTTAGTGGAGAAACCAAAGAACCTCAACTGACTGTAAAATGATCATTGATTGTCGGCTTTTAGCACGGGACAATTTAACACCAATCCCATCTTTCATTCATGGGCTTCGAGGAGTTCAGTTGAAAGAAGGGGAACAACCAGTCATCACCATACGTTCACAATAAGTTTCAGTTAGAATCTACCAACCAGCATCACCAAGAGTCCTTCCAGCTCCATATCTCAGAGAGCAAAAAGAAAGATCTTCTGAAGCCATGTTGCTATAAAGAGTTATTCTCTGCTTCCATTTAGGCTAACAGCAGGACTTCCACTCTGATTGTTGTGAGTAGGTTAAGATACTACCCAAGAAACCTCCCTGACCAGAAGTGGGTGGCACTGGTGGGTGCTGAGCAGCTATTTTTCCCCACACCAGGACTGCCCTGCATATATTTTCATAAACCAAAAGTTCAAAACAATTCAGTGACTTACATAGTTTCCAAATACATAACTATTTTAAACTATGGCATGTACATCTGCCAAAAGTTCAACTCACTGATTCAAACATCATGCTCACTTTCAGAATACGAGCAGTGTCAGGTAACTGTATGGCTGAAAGTTATGCAGGAGTTTCACCGTCAGATGTTCCCAGGCAGTTCAAAGTTTCCACTTGTTGCCTAGCTTGTTCTCTAGCTTGTTCACCAGTTCCTGGTACAAGCTCACTTGATTTCAACAACAAACCTGTTCTTCTTCATATACAACCTGGGAAAAAGAGTGTTTGAACTTCCTAGCTTGTAACACCTTTTTTTAGAAAGAGCGTGCTCAGTATTTGAAGGCTGTTGGTAAATGTACCTTGATTGCTAGGAAACCACATTGCATTAAAATGCTAAACAACATCCCCAGGCTGCTTTTAGTGTCTAATCTGCAATTTCTATTATTTAATGTCTGTGTTAGCATACCCATCAGGCACTGATCTCATCCATTGTCAAAAACAGAGCAAAGCTTAGCTTGTTCTTGGATGAGCGGCTCTCCAGAAGAACAGAATACAGAACTTCACAAGACAGCAATCTCTCAGGAGACAGCATCCTACTATGAAAATTTATTCTATTATCAAATGTAGTAAGTCTATGGCTACTGAATCCCTTGACATGAGAAAAAAAGAAAGCATCCAGTTTATGAACAAGATAGCATACTGATAATTAAATTACATACTTAAAAATTACGTAGCCACCTTAAGAACAAAAACTAAAGCTCACAGAATGGAACCTGATATGGTCCTAATAACTGGACATTTAATCTTTAAGAAAGATATCCTCAAGGTTTGAGCTATGCAATAACATTCCTTCCTAGGAGACTGAAGGGAGATGCACAGAAAGCAGCATTCTGCTGACTAGAGTTTCTTCTGCCTCATTATCATCCTTATTTTAGGTTAGATGAACTATAGCTAATCTAAGACTGTCTTCATCAGGGAATGAGATGTCAAAGAGAAAACGTCTTAACCAGGTCAGAGACCTAACATCAAAAACTCTGTTGGTTCTCCTGCTCTGTTTCCAGGTGTCATGACACAGCCTTAGATACAATCACTACTTGCTCTAGCTTGCTCTGAAGCCAGGCAATTTGTGTATGCCACAGCAAAATGAAGCCCAGATGGATAGAAACTGTAAATTTATTTATGTTGGTGGTTTACATTTTGTATGTTACAAAGTATTAGTCTTCTAATATGAGAATTCACATCCTATGGGGAATAGTACAAGTCCTGGTAAACAAGTCGTGATAAGGAAGGGTCACGCTGTTTAAGGTAAGGTCAGGACTATTACTAACATTTTCGAACACAGTTGAAGTTCAAAGCTCCTTACAAAATTAAATCCTACTACATCCATCTTTCTTCACTCTCTCAGGTCTGATTACCTCTTTCCCTTCAAACAGTTCTCTTCAAAGCAGCTGCAGATCCAAATGTTAGTTTTGCTTTGCATTGCACGTGCAGGGTGCATCCTTCTGGGTTGTTTAATATACTAAGGAAATTATTTACGCAAACCTGAAGCAAAAAGCAGCAGAGCACTGATTTAGTTCTGTGCTCAGCTTCTCAGCAGTGCTCAGGGTCTGTGTCATGTATTTTCTTTCCAATCTGACTTTATTAAACATTTCCAAAGTTTTAAGAAATCAGTTAGGTTTTTACTTGACAAAAGTCAGCTTTGTTCCAACACGCAACATTCTAAGCGAAAAACACAAGGTTTCAAAACAAAGCGTGTGGCATGAATATTAACATCAGTTTCGTGACTTGCCCCTTACTATATTTATACAAAACAGCAGCATGTCCTTGAGATGTTTTAGGAGCACAAGACAAGGGCTTCACTGCCCACATTCCTCTTCAAATGCAGGAAGATTACAAGGTTTAGATTCAATGTGTAATGCCAGCTTTTATTCTGTAAGAAGACAACAGCAGGGCTAGAAGCTGTACACAGCAGTCAGCCCACTGTTCCTGTTGCTACAGAAAATTCCCTATCAAGCAGTCTAACCCAAAAAGAGAGAGAGTAACAAGTAGGTCTTGTTTTCTGTGTGCAAGGCAGAGACACGGCAGTTTGTCAAAACTCACAATCAGACGGTGTCAAAGCTGACCACACACTCAAGAAGCCCTAGCCCAGTACATAGCCACAAGATTCTTTCTTTCCAGGAAAGGAAGAGCCACTAGGAAAATGCCTTCCTTTGGATTAGGGTACGCAGTAGGGAAGTCTTCACTGAAACATGATCTCTGCATTTACAGGCTATGTGCTTCAAAGACAATCCAAAGCACCTCACAAAATTAGAAAGGCAATTTGCCCACCTGACTTGAAATACTGATTTTGTTAATTGCTTTTATTTGAATGCTTAGAGCCTTCTAGCCAGTAACCACCTCCGCAGCTATTATTTGGACAGCAAGTGAACGTGACATTGCTTATTTGCCGAGTGTTCTCGTAGTGAAGGTCATTCTATAGCTGGGAATAATGTGCAAGAAAAGGGCTAAAAGAATGTTCATCCTCCTGCTTCCCTCTATGTAGAAAAGTTTATGGAGACATAAAGCAATCATCTAAGATAGCAGTTGCTTGCGATAGGGCAGACAAAGGGAAAACGGTTTTCCTGAATCAATGCTATTTAAAAAAATAGTTGTTATCAAAGTCTATCAGAGCTAACTTGCTCTGATTCCCAGCTGCCAATCAATGCACAAGAATGACACATTTCAAAATCTGTGATTAAACCCAAGTCAGACTCTTGCCACGTCCCATACTTTGTTAATTCAAGACTTTGCAGTATGCCTGCTCCTCAGCCCACCACCCTGAGAGTCATCTCTGCCCTGGATATAAAAAGTGGAGCAGTTAAACACTAGCAATCATCTGCATGTTTAATGCCTGAGCTATCAAACAGCCAAAATGAGTTTAGACCGTGGAGGACTGAGTCGCGATGCAATTCTTTCGGTGCAGTAGAATGGGGAGGTTAAGTGTTGAAGGAGAAAGGGATAAGATGCTGAATTTTTCAGCATTCCCCCCCCTCAGAGGTACCCTAATGTTATGGGTTGCTGACATACATAATGGTTAGGACTGCATATAAGATAAGATTAAATTAATTGAACTCAGATGTTTGTAAAACCACTAAGGTGTACTCTGCTGGCAGATAGCATGTATACTTCCCATGACTTTCAACCTGTTCAGAAAATCACATTGTTCTGGACCATTACAGTTCCCTGTAAGTGACATTTACAAAACAGTTGCTGTTGTAGCTGTTGCAGAGCCTACAACATTTAGTGGTGGTTCAAGCAAGTAGCTTTCCCAGATAAAGTACATTATAAGTCTCATGGTTTATTTCTAGTCTTGATTTAAGCACTTGAAATTGCTTGGTTACATTTAAGAATTGTGTGTAGGTATCATGTTAAAGTAAATACCTCTTCTGTTCCTGCTGAGAATCTAGATATATTTGGATACACCAAATATCACTGGAAATTTCCCTTCGCTTAAGAGGAACATAAATGGTTCAAGGTCTTACTATAGTTCCATAAAAGATGAGCAATTTTTGCAGAGTTTTTTTGGTTATGTCACCTCCCACTTTTACCTTCCTGATACCTTTCTCCTTCCAGGCCTGTATGTTATTGTATGCATTGTTATACATCTGACAAAATATGTGTCAAGGAGAATGCAGGATCTTATAATGTCTTAACTGCATTAGGGTTAGGTGACAGGAAGGTTTTAAGCTTACCTCCTTTCACTACATCTGTGTTGAGTCCATTCCAAAAAAGAGGGAGTCCCTATAGTCTCTGCACACTCTTGCTTGTATTTGTTCTCTTGGCTGTCAAACTAATGGCTGTGAACTATCTTTTGACTCTTGTCATAGGAGGCTGGCCAGAGGACAGATCCCTAAGAGGAATCCCGGGGTTTGCCTGGAGCAGGGAGGTTTAGAGTTCAGAACCCACAGTGCTATTTTAAAAGCAACAGAAGTGCCGCGGGACAAGCAAGGCATTTGTATGCAGCACAATATCTTCCTTTTATCTGAAAAAACCCCCCTCACCCAAACTCTTGTGTGTTTTGCATCAAAGCATGAAAGATTCTCTCTTACTGTGGACATGTATAATCTTACAGACAGATCTGAAAAACTGTGGCAAAACTGATGTAATATGACAAGCTAAAATGAGAAGAGGGGGGAATACTCATAGCAATGAAGTCCAGTGAGTTTTAGTGGGGCTTCTGAACAAGGGGAATACATTAACAGTACTGTCTGATTCTGAAGGACAGTGGTTGATATATGTACAAATAAAGCCTGTTTAGACTACAGGGCTTTTATTCTGGGCACCAGAAGAAAGTATCTAAAACTATCTTCTACAAAAACAAACAAAAAACAGTCCAAGAATTTTATCCTCTTAAAAAAAGCCTGCAAAGCAGTGTGTGCGCAATGCTACAAATTATCCCTGAGCACAGCATTGACCTGATGATTATGAAGACAGGCAAGAGAGGACATCTGCTTTTCTCCTGGCATCAGTGTTTCCAGGCCAGGGCTGTATAAGCACCACAGTTTTTCACAACAAGGTTAGACAAGTTGGACCTTGACAGAAGTGCACAGTATGGAGCGTAAGGACACACAGAGCTTTTATCTCTGCACAAAGGCTTTCAAATAGCCAGACTGAGCAGAAGAGCCTTGTGCACTGTGCAACACTTCAGCTGAGGCAGAGGAAATGCTTGAGACCTGGTTTGAAGATGTCACTCCCACTTCCGAAAAGAAAATGTATAAATTGTTGAGGAGAACCAAAACCAGCCACAGGCTTTCCAAGCTGGAGCTGAACCTACATCCTTTCACATCCACAGCAGTATTCTGAATGTGGGAAAAGCATGTGGGTACCTGTTTTTCCACAGACTCTCTGCTTTACTGCATAAATGACATGGGTCAGTGAACTTACAGGTCATACGACTCCTTTCCCACCCAAGGGCCTTTGTCAAAGCTGAAATAACCAGGCTGAACATAAAAAGATGCAGCATAAATGCAAAGTGTATGTGTGGAGAGTGAGTAGTAAAGATGGGAACAAAAGACGTTTATCTAGAAATCTTTTTACAGACAAGTTGCTGTTTCTTGGAACGACTATTTTTGTATTACAGTTTACCTGCCACAGCAGACTCCCAAGAATACCACTGGAGTAATATCTGTAGATGTAATGTTCTATACAACATTCATAGTAGTAGTATTGGTGGTGGTGGTGGTAGTAGTAGTAGTAGTAGCAGCAGCTTGGAAAAGGTTATCACAACAAAGATTGCTTTTGGCCCAGATGCAGAGAAACATCATTCTTTCCCCTGCAAATAATGCAGCATTTCATTTGTCTGTAGGACAAAGCAGACACAACACTGCCAACCCACAGAAGCCCAGTTCTGCCACTGAAGAGTTGACCAGTTCTTAGAACACAGTATTTCACTAGACAAATTTAAAAGAAGCCGTCCTGAACAAGCAGCTGCCTAGGAGCTAGGGTGCAAAATATCCTGATGAGAGTTATCTTGTCTTTAAAGTACTATTCAGAGAGATGAAGAGAGGAATAAATTTCAGCCCTTTTGGTGATGAAACTTTTTCAAATTAATAGTCAATTGCTTTGGAAGAAACCTACCAGAGTAGACAAGGTGCTTTTGTAGCAAAGATCACTTCCCAGATTTGTCTCTAGTAGTTTCAGTCATAACAGAATTTCAAATGCATCACACTTAGAAAAACAGTGTTGCTTTCTAGTGTTGCTGGAAAATATAAAGAGACAAGTCTTGAAGTCATCTAACTGGTCTGTGGCCAGAAAGACCAGTTTTCACTTTGACCTCTGGCAAAAGCAGATTTTTTGCAAAGTAACATGAACATGGAACACACTGAACAGTCAAAATCAAGGTCCTGCAAGCAACAAATACTGTTACAATACTGCAACAATCAAGTAGCAAATCTTAACATGAGACCCTGAAGAGGGTAGGGGTGAAACAAAACTGAAACAGAAGTGATTTTACGCTCTTGTATCCATTTGCTTAGAGTGAGCAAGATATTCATATCAGAGTGGCCTACCCAGCAGCCAGGCACTGAAGTGCTTGTATCTCAGTGTCCACCAAAACGTCTTAAGAGGACATGAAGTATGAAGGATGTTTGTTATTGAGTCCTCCTTCTGTGCCCTGGATTCCTCTGAGTTTGGAAACGTCAGTCTTTGGTCTGATCTTCTCTACTCATTTCAAGCTGACGGTCCATCTCTCCAAACATTCCACCTCTGTGGATCTTTAGGATTTGCTCACCATACTTCATGTTTATCTGATTCTCTTATGGTTCCTACTCTGTTTTTCTACTGCTTGCCATGCTCTTTAAATAGCTCGGGTCTTCTTTCTTCTAGCCTGCCATCCCCTGCTGTGTTTCCTGAAAAACTGTACATACTGATGATGGGGTCACAGTGACGTGGTAATAGAGGTGCCATGGGACAAGATACAGCATTAGTATGGCCCTTCTCCAGCTGTTCCTTCCTCCTGCTGCTCCCAGAACCACACATCCCATTCACATCAGTCCTAGCATTTCTATCACAACAGTCACAGAGATTTGTCTCAGTAGAGCTACCAACCTCAAAGTGCCTGGGAGGGAGGAAAAAGACTTTTTACTTGCTAAACGATTTTGAAAACCTGGTTTTGGCACTGTCCAAAATTTTTACGCTTGAGTGAAACCTGTGCCTTGACTCCCTGCTGTGTAAATAAAGATAATGACCAGTTTATCATCCATCTCTATTCACTGTAAATGCTTGAGAATACAGATTGTCTTAGTTGCATGTGATAGGGTGCTGAGCACAAGGTGGCACCAATTTTAGCAGGTATGTCTCAGTGTTACAGACATAATGAGCCCTTGCAGGGAGGCAGGGACACCTTCATGGTGGAGATGCACAAACAGAGATACAATAATTCTGTTTCAAAGGACTACTTCCACCATAAATGTTTTTGTATGTTGATATTCACAAGCTGCCAGTACAGCTCCTGTGCAAATACAGCTTGCTCTCCTAGTGTTTTTTCTTAAGTACAGAAGCAGCGATTATCAGTTTATGCAGTTCCTTGCTTTCTTGTGCCATTTCTCACTATATGTGCAAGCTAAGATATTTGAAGCAGGATGGGGTTTTTTCCCTCTCTCCTTTTAACTGAGTATAGTGTTAAGTGTTTGAAACGAGCAAACACTGGACACATCATTCTTGATCTCAATGAGCGGCTTTCAAAGCATCAAGGCAGCATTTGTGTTCTCTACACTCAGGCCTTGAATTCTGCCCATGGGTTAATCTCCGTGGTGGTCATCCTACTCACAAGCCATTTAGTCACAAGTAGTAGGCTAACAGTACCTGATCATTCTCTCTGTCATCAGCAATGACATTCTACCACTATCAGTAGAGGCTGAAGATGAACCACTGGATGGTGAGGCTATGCCAGGTTCAATCCCATTACTCACTAGCTCCCATTAAGGACAAGATGCTCACCAGAGATGTATGATCATCTGCACCTCACTGGCTTTCACCCACAGTTCAGGTGCAGATGGAACAGAGGAAACAGAGAGAGGAAGAGAAAACAAACACAGAAAAATGTTAAAAAAGCTGGGGTTTTTTTGCAGGATGCCTAATATATTAAAACTTCCGATACTGTTCTGTACTCCTGAATTTTTACTGCATTACAGCATTTTTCTTCACTTGAGCCCATTCCCCTGCAACATTCACCTCTATATGAAGTGACATCATTTTAACCATGTTTTATCCATAGAATTCATGTGAGTACAGTAGATGTGAACCATTCCAATATGTTAGTTTAAAGGGCTGCAAAAGCCATTTTGAGCACCTGATCTGTAACATTGACTCAGATGGTTATTCCAGTATAAGTATCCCAGAGGAGCGCTCAATAGGTAAAGTCAGTTTCATAAAGTTATATCGGGTCATGCTGTCAAAATGTCACCACACCACTGAAAAACTGATAAGTATCAGAATCACAGTGCTTAAGCTTCAGAGGATAACTGGGAGCTTGAGCAGGAAATTGAATATTTGCTGACCCATCGTGTTGTCGAATGTCTCTATCTTAATTTGAATTATACTTATAGCTCCATATTAGATATTTACTACAGTGCACCAAGACAAGAACACTGCTTTTATGCAGCCAGAAGTAAATGCTGAGAATCTTTCTCTTGCTTTGTTCTACTTAGAACTGTTCACAAAAGTTCAGACTTCGATTAGCATTTGCATGTAGAAGACTCTCTGTAGCTTTGTTGAGGTTCCACAGCTTGGCATGCTCTTATTAAACCTTCTAGGAAGGAGGTCTAGCTTGTATCTGCATGAGCAAGTAGGTACAAAAAACAGATGTGAAGAAACAGTGATGAATATTGCACAAAAGCATTGACATGGTTTGTTTACCCTCTTTTCAATATCTGGGAGCATATCCTACTTGAGGCTATGACAATTAACTATTGGAAGATCTGAACAAAAGCTATTGAAGTGCCCTTATGCACACGTAGCATATATGCAGTATAAGGTATGGAGATTCTGTACAGCTTATTTATAGATACCCTAAACTACAGAACTTTACAGACCTGCAAAAGTGCATGCATTCTTCTTAATGTGAGAATTAAATTTGTTTCCAGAGGTATCAAAAGGTATTTTCACATGCAACGCTGACTTCACAGATAACCTTCTGTACAGAGATACCCCAAATCCTCTCTATTTATGTAATTGTACTCATAATGTTGATGTGTTGGCAGTATTTGCCTATACGAACATGCAAAATCACAGTTTAGGAAGAAAACTCCGTCATGCCATCCTATATTCAGAGAAGCTTCCATCATGTTTTGCCATAGAGATTTGTTTCATTCTGTCTATATTTCATTCGATTATTCACATTATTTTACAGAAAATTTGTCTGGGCTGGTAAACATTTTCTTTACCTTTTTTCCAACTTGCAAAAACTATTTCTTTTATCAACTTAAACTGTTGTATAGAGCTTTCATTGGTCCATTTATTTAAGATGTGTAAAAGTAATACTTTATACAATTGTTTTTAAGAAAAAACACACTGTGTTTACTCAGGTATTCTAGGGTCAATTCCCCATGAATGCTAAAGTGTCCTTACACTGCTTGGCACAATTCAAGAATCCTGCAAAGACATTGGAATTAGATCCATGTATGTTTCATTTTTTCCAGCTACACCAGTACAGAATTGTAGGTTTGGTATATCTGGGCGTTTCTGTGGTGAAGTGATCAAGCAGTGCAGCTGAAACACAGCAGATCCTTCCGCACATCGGCCGCACCATTGACAAGCCTATTGAAAACCAAAAAGCAGTTGGGTTTGAGTGACCTGTTTCATCCCTGCCTACTCTGCCAATGTCTTTGGATACCTGTTAGCAGCAAGATCCAGATTCAGCCCATTTTACAGCAATCATCTACAGAGTCCAACAATGTGCTTGCACAATGGAAGTTGCCGGTGATGGATTTTTCTGTTCTTGTCCCATTTGATTGAATTAAATTCAACCTTTCTTTACGAGAATCGATGGACTATTTGACTTAATTGATCACTCTTGATAAATATGCACACAGGGATTACAGTGTGCTTTTAATAGCTCTGGTTCAACTTCCAAATTGTGTCAGAAATGCATCCGTCTTTTATAACACCATGTCTACAGTTCAGAACACAAAGAAATTTAATTATAAACAGCTGAATCAATGCCAATCTCTGCCAAGCTGCTCATAGGTAGCATAACTTTAATAACAAAATATCTCCCAGCTTGGTTTCGGATGATAAAAATCACATCCTGCGCTGTTCAGTGCTGGCCTGTCTCAGCTTCCCCTACCTAAGCACTTGAATACAAGAGTTTTACTGTGTTTTGATGAGGGGCTGTGCTTACACCTGCCCTCGGGTGTACAGAGAAAAGCAGCACCACACAGCATAAGCACAATACACATGAACTGTTCCTTCTTTAGCTTCAGTTTTCACCCTGGGCTATTTTCAAGGTCCTGTTTTTCTCTCACTTATGCTTTTGACACTATTAATGTGACCAACTTTTTCTAAAGGAGTATTATTGAAAGGGATGAGTCCTAATATATTTTATACTCAGGAGTTGGTCTATCAGAAACAGCTTTCTCTTTTGGGGGAATCTCCTCTAGAATGCTTTAGAGCATCTTTGAGTAGGGATAGTAATGGGCATCAGATAGAAAAGTGCAATGCCATGTTGTTATCCAATATTTTTGGTACTGATTGTATAATCCACTTTATGGCAATGTTAGAGTAAGTGTAAAAAAGAAACTGAGTCCTCTCATTATGTTTTGTCTTCCTGAAGATGATTTAATAAGCGTACCCTTTCTATTAATTTGCAGGAACATAAGTGACATCCATTGACTTGATACTCAACCTGCATCATTCTAAATTTGGAGGCTGTATTAACTTCCTGAGGAGTGAGGCATCCTTGTCTTGCCACAGAAATGATCTCATTAAGTAAGCAAAGACCTGGCCAAAAGGAGAAACTCTGCACAAGTATTCACAGGCAGCTCCAGCTTGCTGGCAACCCTGACAGCTTAGATCAGGAGACAGAACACACCCTGGTGCCAAAAATCAGCTTTAAAATTCATGCTTTGCTCCAACACAAGCTACACCTTAAGGCTAAATTATACCTGTGTGCACAGATCCAGCACAAGGTTCACTTACACCTTCAAAGTGACTTGAGAAGAGCACTGGCCCTGTGAAGTGTCTCTCTGCAGAGGGGACTGGGGTAAACACTGAACGGTGCTTACCAAATGACGGTCTGAAAGGCAAATTTAACAATTTGCCTTCTCTCTTACATCTTCCCGTGAGATTTTCCTATAAAGTCTGTCTCCCTCCAACAAATTATTTTGAGATCAGCAAAAATTGTGTTGCTACAATAGGAAGGATACTGTATTGAACAATTGCATGCAAAAATCGTATTTCTTTACCACAGCATCAGGATGTAGTGAGGAACTAACAGAACACTTCTTGGTTAAACAGAACCTTCACATAACTTCCCAGTAATAGATTTTGGCTGGTGTTCCTAGACTTGAAGAACTCCTGTCATTTGACAGTGCAAATGAATTAGCACATAGATTTCTCTATTCTTCACCATGCCAAAACTAATTCATTCTTCCCAAACTATCTCCTCCAAATATTAGAATTCCATTTTCTCTGAACTTTCTTGCTTCTCCTCACTCACTCTCTTCCTTCCCATCCAATTTTCTACACCCAACCTAACCCTATAGGCATTCAGCTGAGCACAATCCCCTTTCCATTTCTCATCTCTGAAACTTACATGTTATTCTCTCTCCACATGCTCCAGTCTCAACCCTAATCTCTCCTTCCATCAGCAAATCAGTTTGTTTCACTCCATCTTTCTGCATCATGGCAGCAGCTGGTGCCCGGACCAAGGATCCCATCCACCATTTACGAAGGAAACTCTCGGGTTTCCTTTGCCCTTCTGTGACATACTCTGAGCGTATGCATGCAGCACAAGAAAAAGGAAAAAGAAAAATAAAGACACACTCCCTTGGAACAAATCATGCACAGTGACAAATGGCCTCATTCCTAGGGGTGATGTACTAGAAAAGACAAACAAGATGTGGGAAACATTCAGAACAAGACATGGGGAACATTCGGAACAAAATACGGGGAACATTCAGGCTGTTTCAGAGACCTTCCTATTGGGATCCAGGAGGGATCTCAAGTTAAATCCGTAGACAGTTCAAGAGCAGGTTTTAATCAATGGATAGGTGAGAAACTGTGTGCAATAGAGTTGTAGGTATGCTAGATACCATTAAAACAGGAAAATAAATAATCCCACTAAACCTATAGTTTCAAATTTCTTTTGGCTGGTATTCCATTACTTCAAAAGCCAATAAATCATGCTCAAGACCAGTGTTCTAGTCAAACACCAGCCTATAAATACACCAAGTGTAAAAAATTGAGCATAAAGATTTATTTGAACTTCAGAAGAATTTGATGACCCTCAGTCACTGATTAAAATTTTCTCTTCTGTGTGAAGCACAGTGTACTTCTGCAGGTCTCCCCAGAATGCAGATGTGGACATTTCTGAGATTCTGATGTCTGATTTATAAAATCAGCAAATGGTCCATTCACTCCTCTGATATGGATTCCAATGCCTTATCAGTTTCTGCAAGGTGAACCTGCAAGGTCATGTGAGAAGGTGTTAATCTACCAAAACACCTCGTGCCATTAAAACCAAGAAGCTGCTACTCTGCACACTGTCTGCCATCTACCATAGACTTCCACTGCCCATAACAGATCTCATTTAGATTCTCATTCTTCTTGTATCAGAAACTACAAAGTGGTCTACACAGACACAGGTTTGGAAGTGAGTACTGTGAAACTGCAATTTGAAAGACGAAGTGCAAGCCCAAGATAATGACCTGTGCAGGTGCATTTGTCTCATGAGAACCTACACAGACAGCTGTAGCAAGAAGCATGTGAGACCCAGAACTTGATGGCATGTTTGCCTATAGGCTGAGAAAGAGATGAAAGACCATTAACAGATGATACTAGTAGTCATCACATATATCAGTTCACAGGGAATGAAATAGAAAACAACAAAAGAGAAGCAGAAAATACAGTAAGATCTTGTTTGAATAAAACACATATTCAGGAATACATGTTGTAAAGGAAGTAGCTCAAAATCTTTCAGAGCAACTCCTTGAGGGTGACCATGGTGGCTTAAGAATAGGTGTGCTGCCAGAGAGAATGGGAAAAAAAAATTATGCAGTTTGGCGACGTATTGCCTCCTACCACAGCCTTTCCATAGGGCTGAGAGCTCCTTCCTTCTCGATTCCAGTTGACGGCCACATCTTCCTGCTGCCAGGAGAGAGCGCCAACAGGTTTGGTGTAGTACGGGTGAGGGAGACGGTACCCTCAGCCTTTCCTGTTGTAACTAACCGTGCCACTCGCATGGTATGAAAACAAAATCATGACACTTGGAAAAGATTCTAGGGAAAATGCATTGGTCCTCCATTTGCTGTGCAGGCTGTTAGGCCATCCAGTAAAACTGGGTCCAACAGAGATGGATAGGATTTCAAATACCCATCCATAATATGTCCTACTTGCTGTCTCCCTGCAGCTCCAAGCTGATGTGCACCACTGCTCGTCTACATCCCTTGCAGGGACGGGGAGCACAGGCACCACACTCCTGGTCCCAGACTGCAGGGTCTCAGATCAGTGCCAAGGGCTCTGGGACCCCAGGAGAGGGCTTTAGGTCTGGTTACGTCAGTCACAGAGATGTCCACAGCCTCACTGACCTCCACTCTGGGGATGAGATGAAAAGCCTCCATCTTTTGACTTCTTTAAGTATGAGCCAGGGAAAAGAGAACTGACAAATAAAAGACATAAGAGGAAACAATCCCGAGGAATTTAACTGAAAGTGATATCCATTTTTAATCCACGAGGTAGCATGTAATTCCAGACCTTTCTTTCTTCCATGGCAGGAGACACACTCCTTCGGAACAAAGGGAAAAGGTAGGATGTTTTTTTTCTTTCAGAAAAGCCCACTTACATTCCTGTAAGCCTTCCTTGAGTACCTTGAGAGCCCTCAAGATTACTCTGACTGGAGGAACGAAAGGAACATTCAGGGCTTACAATAATCCTTTTCCTCAAGAGTGAAGAAAACATCAGATGTGGCTGCAGCTTTCAATGCATTATTAATACCAAGCACTTGGCAGCATTTGTTTCAGTGAGATAAATTTGATCTGTGAACACAAAAGAAAGAGAAGGAAGACAGCTGGTCAGACTGGTCACAGGAATACCTGCTGAGCCCAATCAAAAACCAATATTTTTGCACAAGGACCCATGAAATGTGGACATAAAACAAAGCATGAAGAGTAGTAATACTTCAAGAAAATGTATTCAGTTACCAATCTCAAACAACAATTGTAATGCAAATTACTTCAGCAGTTGAGCAACAATGCAGACTAATTAGAGATATTAAACCATGTAAACAAACCTTTTATCAAATAAAGCAGGCACTAAAGGAGATCCTGAGGCATTTATGATGTCACTGGGTTTTCTGCAAGGGTTTTGGATCTGTGAATATATAAATGTTTCCCAGGAAAGCTGGATACCTTGCATGGCAACACTTATCCTTCTGCCAACAGGCTCTCATTACTTAACTACTTTATGTGGACTATGTGTGTCTAATTTCTAATCTTACAGGACTGGGATCCAGAAACAAACAAAAGATTAAAAAAACAAACAAACAAACAAACAAAAAAAAAAACCCAACAAAACAAAACAACCCCCCCCACACACACAAAAAAAACCTCAACAAAACAAAACAAAAAACCAAAACAGAACAAAAAAACACAAACAAACAAACAAAAACAAACAAACAAACAAACGAAACCCCCAAGATGAGAAACCTCTGTTTTGGTGGCTCAACTCAGCAAAACAGAGAATAATTACTCACGCAGCAAAGGGTGCCATTGCATGTCTGTGATCTGCACACTGCCATAGTTCCTGATAGCTCTGCCATTAGTCTGCTGGAGATGTGACTCAAGTGAACAGCCAGTTTATGACATGATATGTAACGGCAGCTGGGCAGAACAGTAAAATGATGCAGACGAGAAGGTCACACAAAGCTCTTCATTCAAAATGTGTGCTTTCATGTCAAAAAAAAGTCCCTGTGACAGCTCAGAACTGACATACTTTCAGGCTCCTGATGAATGATTTGAAGTGGGAAGAAGGATTAAAGGTGAAAAGTGAGATGTAGCTAAGTGTCTGGCGCAGGCACCCAAATTAAGCAGGTGACACAGGGGTTCGTGTTTGTCTTTTAAAAGTGCATCGCTACCAATAGTAATAATCAAAAAACTCAACTCGACTTCCTTGTGGCCTGTAGTGTGGGTTTGCCACACAAGGGCTGGAGCAGTACATCGATTCAGAGTATAAATTAAGTTCATTAACCCTTCACCCTCTATGAGGACTCCCATTCACTCCCATACAGTTGTTCTTCAATTGCAGGAAATTAATCTTCCTTGGAGTAGGAGAAAGCTGCTGCAATCTAATAATGTTACAGCTGAATGGGAGCTTCCAGGGCAGTGAAATGTGGTTCAATTCAACACTACATCTTCACAACCTTGGCTGATTTGTCTCTGTTTTCGTGAAAAGCAATTACTTTAGGGAGGGAATTGGTCAGTGCAGTAGTCTGCTTTACCAGATAAAATAGGCCATGCCTGTATCTGTGGAGGGAATAAAGATGGTGGCTCAGAAAAGAAGTGGATCATAGAGTCTGGAAGCAGGTGTGCAGCTTTCCTCCAGCCTCATGGAGAGGCCCCATGAAAAGATATTAATGCCTTGGGGTCTGCTATCTCACAGCAGAGCACGCTGTCCGTCCCCAGGCAGGCTCAGGGAGCAGCGCTGCTGGCGCAGTGATAGGGGATTCTGTTTGGCTCATCGGGTCAGAGTGAACTGCATGAGGGCAACAGGAGGATCTTCAAAGACTGAGGAGAACCGGCATTTTGCAGTGTGCTTTTCAAAAACCAACTTCATGACTTCACAGGGCAGAAGGGAGGGAGGAAATTACCCTAAAAACTCCATGCGCTAGGACTTAGTCTGTATTTTTCTTTCCCTTACAGAAGGAGGTCTACGTGATACTGAGGCACCTTTTTTAGTAGCTGCAGCTAAACTTATGTCACTCGGCTTGGTCATTCAACAGTTCTTCAAGAGAAGTAATTTATTTTATGCAGCTGACTTCTCCCTTTACTTTTCCTCCTCTTCCACCTCAGATTTCTGGGAGAATGCATCACTCTGATACATCATGCTACTCACAGAAAACTTCTGTGGGCAACATTCACATAATCATCAAGTGACCTATTCATCCCTGATAGATCTAAGTCTTTCTTTAATCAAATCTGTAGTCCCTCCATCATGCCATCTTGTTAAGTAGGCCAGACTTATCTCAAAATGTCAAGAGCCACTGTGACTAATTAATTATTCTACATTATCAGTCTTTTGAAAAGTACTTCAAAAATCACTGAAGATTCCACTTCAAAACTATATTGTCAACCAAGAAAGTTAGCACACAAAAGAATTGAAATAAGAAAACTTTTTGTTCCGTGCAGAACGTTCACTCAGCCCAAAAAATGTCATTTAGTACCATACCATCAGCTTCACAAACTTTAAAGGACTTTGCTCACAAAGAATCTTGCTTTGTTTTTTGTGGTTTGCCATGTCCTGTCTTGCCAAGCATTAATGCACACTTACATAAACTCTCTGAACAGAGAACAACCTTGTCAAGAACAACTGGCAGAGTTCCTCTCTCCCTGAAAGGAGGCATCTTTTTCTACATCTTACAAAATCTTTCTCAGACCCATATGGGGTTTTTTCCACCTTCCTTTTTCCAGCTTAGGAAGCATGTCACAATGCCAATGTGCTTTGATCATCAGTACAAAAACCTCTTTATAATCTCAGTGTTATTAAGAGCAATCAGACTCTGAGTGGGATAAAAATAACCAATGCAACAGGTTTGGTTTTTTTTAAACTGTTGTAATCCACTAACACATGCAAAAAGATGCATTCATTCAACCATAATAGAGAAAGACAACCCATTCCTTGAGCTGTAATAAAATGCCCATTTATGCCTGTCTTTGTCTCAAGGATTGAGCAAATTTATCAAAGATTTCCAACCAGAGAATATTTTACAAAAGAATCATTTGAAGAAAACAAACTCTCTGATTTCCACATCAGTCTGGCCAGACCATGTCTTGGCTGACAAGTATGTCCTACTGAACACACTCAGAGCCGTAAAAGATGTTTTAAAAAAATGCTTTTGACAGATGTTAGAGTATCTGCATTAAGTTTTTTATTTCTTAATTACCCATACAATGGGTTCTTTGTATCAAATAGCTTCTCTTGACAGGGAGAAGTGTTGCTATTGTGGAGAATTAAAAATAACTCATCTTCTCCAAAAACTACACCAAGTGGAACTAAAAGAAGAATGTCAAAAACCTAACTGCTCGTCATATGTACCCCTCTGTCATTCCAGTTGTTTTATACTAAGATTATTTTCCTTTGTATACACAACAAATCTTACAGAGCATGCATTATTTTCCATACAGGGAGATTCCGTATAGTTTTAGTGGAACTTAACTGGAAAAATACTACCTTAAGTATATATTTACAGCTAACTCTGGCATCAAATGGAAAACATTCTGTCTGATTTCCTCCTCTTCTCCTCCCAATCACTTTTAAGGTGAGAATTGGCTCTTGTTATTTTTTCCACACCTGCAAAATGCAAAAGCCTGATTTTAGAACCGCAGGAGATTTTCCTGCTGGAAAATCCCACTATGCTGTTAGGATGTTTCTGCTGCCTGCTGTAGGAAGCATCTGCATGCAGAATAAAACAATGCCCTTTTCTCAAGCATATTGGAACTGCACGAATCAATACATTGTGTTACCATGACCAGATTTGTTTCATATCTTCAGTTCACTATTAGCACCTAGAGGAAGATGAATGAATCCTGTGCTTTCAGAAAGAATAGAGAGTGTTTCTTCAAAATACACTGATTGGTTTGTTAAATGTATTTAAATTTGATGTATTTAATTGAAAAGGTATTCCCCTTGCTATGTTGGTTAGCTGCATGAGGTTATCAATTTTTTTTTTTTTTGTGCAAACCTTTAGCAACCCAATTTTGTTACAGAAATAGCTTAATTTCTACAATCAAGCCTATTCTCTTTGTCCAGCTGCAAAGGGTGGCTAATAAAGCTCTTAGTGCTTAGAGGTGAAGTAAGCTACCCTGGCTCTATCCTCCCAAATCCTCTATGAGAAAAGGGGAACTGGTACATAACAGAGCTGACTATTTTCTTTCCCAGGGCTTCGATTAAGGACAGAAAATGGTTCCTCTCAGAGCAGAGGAAATGGTTGTCCTGTAAATAGACACTGAAAAACAACGTACTGTGATAGAGACTGATAACAATGGACATCATGCACATTGCAACAATAGCAGTGTAACAGTGGCCTGGATAGACATAGGACTCCCCCTGGACCTCCACGAGTTGACCAAGGAGAGCAGCTATTGAGGGGCTGAAAGATGAGTGGTGAGTGATAAGCATTTACAGAAGAAGACACCTCACGGGAGGTCTGAGGGAGCCTGCACACTCTTGAGAGCCTGGAAATTTATCTTGCAGCCTGTAATACTGGATTTACTAGTGGTTTTTCACAATCTGTGTCAGGGTAGGAACAGAGATGCTCATCCCCTGGAGGAGCCACAACAGGAGTGAGTCAGGCCTTAATAGCCTTAGTTCTACTCCTTTCCTCAGGGGAGCATCAATTTGCTGCTGGCTGTGACTGTCTTCTCAGCTCGGTGCAGATGACCAACAGCTTGCCTGGGAACATAACCCAGATTTCGACAGTGTAGGCAGATACTGCCCTTGTGCACAAAGACCAAAAGACGGGTCCCAGAGGAAGCACAGCCAGGATTGCTTCAGGCTTTTCAATAATGGAGTTCAACAGGACCCATGGCTACTGCCAGCAAACACTAAAAGCCTGCTCATGACCAGTGATGTCCCTCAGGGCATCAGCATGCCTCCGAGGAGGATCTCAAGAGGAGCCAGTATGGCTGAGTTAGTGCTGATTAGGGAGTAGAAATCCTTTGAAGAACTAGCTGAACAACTGGCCTTATCCTCCATACAGCATCTCACAGAGTGCATCAAGTTAAGCCCTCAGGATATTTGTAATAAGCCTGGAAGAAGGCTTTTTATCACCTCCAGCTGAGCAGGAGTCATCCCTTCTCCCTAGATAAGCAATGGTCACAATGACCCAGGCATGATCACTTCTGAGCTGGATTACTCTAATTCCCTCTATCAAAGGCTGGATGCAGACTGCACCAAACTTCTGTTCCTCAGGCTGTGACGAGAGTAAGTGAAGGCTCTGCTCAGTTTTATCCACTGAACACCAGTCATTTTCAGAAGATAGATTACAGCTTTGGTCCTTGTACTCCACACAGATAGGGTGCGGGTCAAACAATTTGTCAACAGCTAATATGCCTAAAAAGCCAGTTTTCAGCCCACCATCTACCTAGAGACCTCCCTGGAGCAATGCAACTCCATGCAGGCACATGACGGCCAAAACCAAGAGATGCTCAAGTGAGAGGATCCAGGTCTAGAATAAGGCACTACAAAACATATAGTTAAATTAACAGATCACAGTTTTTAGGAAATTTTTAGCAATTCATAAAAAAACCTTCTCTGCTGTCATGGTGCTGGAATTATTCTGTAAAAATGAACAGCATCTCGTCCTCGGAGACTGCATAGCCTTTTCCAAAGTTTGTATGGATTTGTCCACACAATGGCAGACACCTCTGAACTTGGAAAGGGAATTATTCTGCACTAGGCACATGAGAGAACTCCAGTGGAAATTTTCACAGGTAGGAAAGTGGCAGCCTGAAGTGGGGCCAGAGGTCTTCTCCCACATAACCCTGCGCCAGCTGATGGGTGCTGAGAGGTGCCAGGTAAGGGCACTCAGCATCTGACAGGACCTGCCTGTGACTAGTCCTGAGCTGCTGGCCCCATGCAATAGATTTGCTGGTTTCTTTGGAAGAAACTCCAGGATCTCCACTAGCTGTACAGTTTACAATGGGGTCAGAAGTTTATGCATAAAAATCATCTACCTTGGCTACCGTGCCTGGAGGTTACCTTCTTGTTTGCAAGGATGAAATAGTGCATTATAAGGGCATGAGGCAGAGTAATACAAAAGCTTGTTGAAATGAAGTATCATGAGAGGGTTACAATCTTACTGAAGTATAGTGCAGGTAAATAAAAGAGGTTATTCCCTCATGTTATTAAAAAAGAAGGAAGAACCAAGCCTGGAGGAATCAAGAGCCATGACTCGAGAAGGAAGAACAGGACACTGTAAATCAAACTATTGACAAAAACAAACTGTTTATAAAGCTAAAGAATAACTTTGATTGAACTTTGTGCTAATCTTAGTCACTAATATAGTAAAACATCTGCCCATAGGTTATGTTTGCCCCTTACTCACAGAAGCCTCTTCCTTATGGAGCATGTGCCATGTAACGTGTGCACGGTGTCAAAGAGGGGCTGGAGAACGCAAAGCCAAGGACTGCAGCTTTAGGTTGTTACATATATGGGAAATGCCAGATTTTCATTTTGAAAGTTATACTGAAGGTGTGCTAGCTTTGTGGATTTACCCCCCAGCACCCATCTCTGCACAGACATGAAATTAACGAATCTCTCAACTCTGTGTGTGAATTGGCTTCACACACACTGAAGTATATGGTTTTCACTGGGTGAAAGAACCCATATT
>VZTA01023423.1:7418-74342 GCA_013398855.1 Mohoua ochrocephala | reverse complement strand
TAAATATATATAAATATATATAATCATATATATATAAAAACACATATGATAATATTGTATATTATATGTTTTATCTTTACACTCTGAATATATATGTCTGTGTACATATATATTCTTTTATACAGCAAAATCTCCATATGTTTTGAGGACATCACAAATATGGAAAACTGGGGTTTAAGTTAGTAACGTGCTTCCCAAGTTTAGATCTAGATCTTCTTCAGTTTGATCTCTCTGCATTGCCAGCTGCAATCACTGAAAATGGATGAAAACTTTTTTTAAAACCATGCCGTTTTGAAAACCTGTGATTGTGGAAGGAAATTACCTTATCCATTCTGTTTCCATTTTATTACCTTACTATGGGAGTCTAAACTGATTTGGCTCTGTTTCTCCTGTAGTGCACAGTATTTTTAAGTTCTTGGCTTCTAAGTAGCCCTTTAGTCTATTAAAATTAAGACACTCAGCCTACCACTAAACTGTAGGCCTCAGGGATACTTCCTGGCTTTCCAGACCATCCCTGATCCTATGTTGGTACAAGGCCCACAAGCACATCCTATTTTCTCCTTCCCTTCTTCCCTTGGGAGGGAAAAACAACTACAGAGGCTAGAAAGGAGACACCGCATGAGCTACACAGGAGCAAAGACAACGGGTGCATTATGGTAAATAAATGCTGTGTAGATTAGACGCCATTGCTTTTCTAACTCTATACATATAATTTCCAGAGCTCTGATGATTCTAATGGAGCTATGGGTTTCCTTCTAGTGAAAAAAATTTAGGTGAAGTAATCTTGAAAATATGGTCACAAGCAATACATCCACGTTTGTTTTCTCACCCCAAAATGACAGGATGGGACCAGTCCCTTCACGCTGAGTATCCATGCTGTGGACATTCGCACTTAATTTAACAAACAAAAGTCTAAATAAATTTAGCCATCTCTTCAAAAGTTAGTTTAACCTGGTATTAAAACCTTCTAGTGACAGAAATGTCAGTAATTTCTGCATAAAACAATATCTAATACATAAAAATCCTTTAGTTATAAAATTATTCAAAACATTTAATGTATAGCTCTTAGAAGTTTAAGCCAAACAGTAATTCTAATTTTGTATGTTTTCTAAAGCTATGGGGAGTAGTTAATCATATCAATCATTTAGCAAACTTTTACATATTGAAATTTGTTATCAGGTCTCCTCCATCAATCTTATATTTTGTGAATGTTCCTGTTCCTTTAGCGTTCCGTCATCTACCCACGCCGTGTGCAACTTTTAGGTGCACTCAAAAATCAACCTGTAGTTGCTGCTGAGGCTTCTCCATTTCCAAACTGAATAGAATAATTATCTACTATGTCCTAAAATGATGTTTCTGTTAAGTAATTAAATTTAGCTTCTGCAAAACTAGCATACTTGCCATTCACTCTATGCTGCAAAAATCCTCCCCACTCTAATCTCGTTTATAATGACTCCTAGCAAATATCTCACACCTTGCAATTTTCATGATAAACGTGATGACAAGAATGCTGCTGCTTTTGAAGTAAAAGAGCACAGACAAACTACCTTATCATCTCCATCAGGCTGCCTATACTGATGCATCAGTACAGGAAAGACATGATCTACTATGAATTTTAATTAATTTATTTATTTGTTTTAAGAGAAGCTGAATTCTTTGACTGATAATTTTTTTTGTGGAACTTCCATGGACAAAAAGTTTGCCGCATTGCATGCTACAGAGTGGGGAAAAAAAAATTTTATTCCTACTTTTTATATTGGCAGATACTATTATATTTTGCTGTGCTTTGAATACCAACACATAGGTATTACACTGAATTTAGGACCTCCAATTCTAAGAGGATTACTGATAACAGATATGTATTGCAAGGAAAACAAGCTCTACCTTATACTGATATAGTGCCATATATTCATCATCTTACTGACAAGAAGTCCCCTAGTTTGGGAATCAAATCTACTTAATGTTACCAGTGCAAAATCTTGCATCTGGATATTTCTTTTAGACAAAAGCTCTAAATGAAATGAAAGAAACACAAATTAACTACTTAACATAGACTTTCCCCGGGCTAGAAATTCTAGAACTCTCCACTTTAATTTATTTTTATGAAGTTTCACTGTAATAAAGCTGATAAGTCATGTAAAAAATTACTTAACTTGAATATTATACCAGGGAAAAATCACTGATGTATTTGCAGATTTTCAATTTTTTCAGATTTTCTTTTTTTCAAGTTTAATGCTCCGCATTTTTTTAAAACAATGGCCACATAAAACAAAGCTTAGGGTTAGGGTTAAACTTGGACTTACTAGACTTATTTAAAGCCATATTAACTCTATATTATACAATCATATATTCAGTAACATATCAAAATCCTGAAACTACTGTTTCCTAATATCTATATAAATCAAAGTATGTTGCCAAGACTCAAGAGAAAATTTGCTATTGCTTCTGCTACAGGCATTGCTCAAAAGTTGTAACACAGTGGTTGTGGAGATGTTCCACGCTGTGACAGATCTCCAGAGTCTCTTCCAGAGATGTGCAAAGAAAAAATGACATCTGCACCTATCATTTTTAGCGAGTTGTGGAAATGTGTCAGGTTTTCAGTTCCTCATACTGTCATCGTTGTTGAACTTTTCCATTTTCACAAGGACAAAATGACAAGCACTGTTCCTGGGAGCGGAGATGAATCTGTGATTGCAACAGGACTCAGACAACAACTGCACAGTTTTTTCACTTAGACTTGAGTGACTGGATGTAGTAAAGGCAGAATTAATTATTTCTTTGCTGAAATGAGGAGAAAGTATCTCTTGCAAAACTAGACGGCTTATTTGCTTTCGTAACTTTGTAGGTCAGAGTACTTGTTATAACCAATTCTGGTCAGGTGATCGGAAATCCACTGAAGGTTTTTAAGTAAGTAAATAGATAAATAATCAACATTATGTTTCCATTAAAACTCACTGTGGCGGTTAGCTAGTAAACAAGCTTGGAGAAAATTACAAAACACAAGGTTATTAATTTCCTATCACCCAGTGTTCTCAGGAATTCCCATTAGCTTTAATGCTCATTAAATACTGCAACTTAAAGTATTTTCCTTCTATATACATTTGGCCTTCTTTAATTTTTGTTGATGGCTTGCTTTCCTCCTTTTAACAGTCTGAATGTCTGTGCTGCAGCACAGCCAGATAGAGTTTCATGATAAAGCAGTTCGTAACTGGATTTTGTGTGTCTGAAATCATCTGGTTTTAAATTTACCCAGGGACTTGGTCTGCTGTAGCAAATAATGTGATACTAATGGGATTTTGATATTATGCTGATGTGAATATGGCTTGGAGACTTATGTAGTCAAGATCTACAGAAGCTTTTAAAACAACATTAGAAGTACCTGATGGTGATTTGGTCAGAAATTGAGACTCGTTTTATTTTAAATATCCCAAGATAGGTATAATCAGAACATGGCTGAGACGGAGTGGTGGCACAGCTGTGTGAAACTGGAACTCCATTCTTTAGTAAACAAGATTTCTTTTGTGAAGCTCTAATTTGAATCACGGGTTTTAGTTTGGAATTTGAGATTCACCCTGTAATGCATCTTCCACTGGGAGCTACTAACTCCATTCAGTAATAAGATTTTTAGCCCTAACTTAATTACGGTATCTGAAAAGCTGACAGAGAATAAGCATGACTAATGCTTCTGATTTTCTCTCAACTGCTCACCTATCCAGCAATCTCCCTGCACAGAACCTTGCAGGGTGATCACAATTGATGATGTTTACCTGTCTGACATCAGAAATAACTATTGTAGCAAATCACACTTGTATCTCTGCAGTACTTTAGAATTGAAGTAAAAGTTAAAAATAAAATAACTAGATTCAATTTAATCTGAATTTAAGGGACAATTTCTGGCAAATTTCTCATTTTCAGAATAAGTGAACATTTCATTTTCTCTGCAGATCTACAGGGATGAAAATCCTGTTTTCAGAGATGTCCTGTTCATGGCATACTTTAGCAAGCAAAGCCCAACAAGAGGGAAAACAATTTCATTTGTTTTCGAATTCACGTTTATTGCCAGCCACTGTCAGTATCAGGGTGTTTCAGGTACTTGAGAATACCAGCTTAGCAATCTTTCCTTGCTTTAAGAGACATCAGGTTTATTCCTCCAATCTGCTTCTATTTATTCTAAGCAGAATTTGTCTCCAGTGAGTAAGGATATTTTGAATTTCTTGTAATTAAAGTCAGGGTGTTGAAGCACTTATTATACATTTAAGTTCTATTTAGACTGAAAGTTTCAGTTGCCTGTGAAGTGACAACACAGAAACAAGGTTTGAAAAGCTGAATCACGATTAATTTCAGTCTATTTTTCAGTTCTCTTTTCAGCAGACCTATCATATACCTTTTAATTCCTAACAAATTTGGCAGGCCTTTTTCCTCATTCATGTATACATCACACATACATATTCATAAAATACATTTTTATGAGCAGACATATGTATATACGTCTACTCTATATTCAACTTGAAAATCCAAGTCCATTATAGGAAATATTTAGAAGGGCTTGCTTATAAATTTAGGATTATAAATTACTGTATTATGAATATAAATTATGGTGGGCTGTCACAGTAATACAGCATAGCTGAAATTTCTTCTCCAGAATAAAGCAGCTGTCCCAGTAATCACACCCTCAATAATGACTACAAGGCAATCACACTGGAAGCTTGTCACACACCTTAACATCAGGCAGACTCTTCTATTATTGACCATCCTTCAAATATCAACCAGTGTGTATACTTGGGAGACGAAGAATGGGTCAAAGTCAAATAGTTTTCATTCATTGCTGTAAAAGGTGTCTACTTACACCCCAAAGGAGCCCACCATCCCTAAGCTAACTTTATGTACATGTAAGAAAATTCAAAGAACGATTTTCATACAGTAAACGAGTCAAAGATTTAAGCCCAAAAGGTTGCTGAGTGTTTGCCAAAACTTCAGCATGATATTTTTAATTGCTTTTCATGAACCATCTAATTTGTTATGAAGAGTGACTTGTATGCCTACACATAAATGACTGGTGCTATTTTGGGTAGTCTGCTGAGACTGTCTCATGACAAGGGCAGCTATAACACAATGTTCAAGAGAATTGTGCCTTTCTGAAACTGTAGCTTATAAAACCAGACAGGATAACTAGGACATCTAAAATGGCACTGGACAGGTATGTTTAAATCAACTGAATCTCACCCATTAAGCTTGTGAAACTCAGAGTTTTCCTTTGGAAATTACCTTGGTTAATTAATTTGGTTGTACCAAAAGACTTTTTAAATTCACCACTCAATTTTCAACAGTTATAGAAGACTTTTGATGCAACAATTTCAAATACGAATTGCATGATCTTTCAGCACTGAATATACAACATGGAAAGTGCTTATAGCAGAAAAGACACCTAAGGGGGTAACCACTAAGAGACTAAGGAAAAAACATCCTTCATCAACATATGCTTATCTCTTGCCCTTCTTCTGGCAGCAAGTCAGCACCTGACAGTTAAGTACAGCAGAACAAAATTGAGCAGTTAAAAGGTGAAACTTGCCATAAAAATCTTAAACTCTTGTAAAAGACAACTCTGGGTCAAAAAGTAGATGTCCAACATACCTTGGCATGCTCAAAATGATTTTCACATGCCTGTGTATCAAGTGATAGTGTAAAGAGATCTGGAAATATTTCTAACTCTTCCTAAACTCTGTTACGTTCATCAAAGGATACAAAAGAACAACACAATTACCTATGGAAAGAGTCTTACAGACTGACTTTAGCACTAGTACAAAGGTGTATGGGGGATACGTGAGCATGGAGTTGAGGACAGGGAGGGCAGAACAGGAACATAGTTTTCTATACATTCTTTGAAAATTAAAAGAAGAGGGGTTATAGGATGAGTTACACTACACTGCACTGCATTAGCTGATTAACTATTGATGCAGATATTTCTACAGTAAATGGTTAGTTCTGTCCAGGTAGAATTTTTAAGTCTCTACATTAAATAAAAAGTGTCAAATTACCTGCACAATGGTCTGACTTTTCTTGTTCTTCATCATCATAAAAAAATCACATTATCCTCAGAGAAATGAAAGGTGCAGATGTTGCCCTGTGCTTTAAGGTTTTTAACACTAGGGGCTTTCCCTTTATAGCCCTGTAACATTTCACTTGTAGCACTGAAGTTTGCTTTTGACTTTGTACTCTTGCGCTGACATACCCCAGGGCTGCTGTGACAATGCTTTTACCTCTTACTCCCAAATGCTCTTGTCCTCATGGTGTCGTGTCATTGAACTGCAAGACTTTGATAGGTCTCTTGTGCTGGGTTTCTCATAGGAATGGATTATGACTGATTTTTAACTCATCCTTTCTCCTCCCACCCTTCTCTCACCTCTCACTTTCTGGCTTGAGGTTTGTAACTTTATGGTCAGGACTATGTAGAGCTCAGTAGATAAAATTAGTAGATAATTATTATTTAAACAACCCATACAAAACTTCCAGAAATATACATGCACAGAACTTCACAAGCAGTTAAAGGAGTGCATCATCTGTACCTGACCAGTTGCTGCAGTCAGAAACATCAGCAGCAGCATGCAGTGAAAACCAACTGGGACACCAAGCTGATCCTGCTTTAACCAAATAATCATGGTGGGAAGTGTTCAAGGGAATATCTGTGGCGCTGGAGAAAATGGTGGGAAAAAGAATCTTGCCTGGTGATATTCCAGTTTCTTCCTTTCCAGCTGGCTGTGGGTGTAGCTTTCCTCTTTTCTTTTTGTCTCACGCTCTTTTTAAAAATATTTTTAAGATTTTATTTTCAATAAAGTTTGGAATTTTTTCATTAAGACTGTACATACCATCAGTTAGGGAGCTCCCAGGAAAGCCTGTCAGCTCAGCTTTTGAGCAACACAGAGAATACTCCAGATTTTAAGAAGCTGTCTACAAAACTCGGTAGACACATATGTAGCATTCCTGGTGTGTCTGCTATTTTTGCCCATGTTTGGGTAATCTCAAGTGTGAACAGTGGGAGAAAGGATAAGGACACTACTAATTATAACAGTGAAACAGTTTAAATCTATGTGGCCAGGTACCTGTGCCTAGAAGAGCAGGGCTGGAGTTCTCTACTGCCATCACAGCCATTTAAAAGAGAGTTCAGAAGGAGTCCAGTCTCACTGGAGACAAAGCTGCAGCAACTATTGCAGTCAAAATTATGAGACAGAATGGAATTAAACTCTGTTGCAGACATTAAGTTTTATCTTCTCTGACTACCTGGCAGGAGGAGGAATACGGCTATTTAGAAGACTTCTGGTGCTTTTACATGCCTATATGAAAAGCACTTCTCCAGGGAAGAGAGAGAAGAGAAAAAATTAAGCTATTCAGACATTTTCTGAATATGCTCCTCTCTTACTTTCCCCATTTCCCTAGAGATTTTGTGCCAATTGTTTCTTTAGGCACTGCCCTTCTTCCTTTGTCCTGGATGATGTTGGAGGAGGTCCAATTCCTTCTGGACAATAATTATTGTAATAAGTAATAGTGTTAATGGAAAAGGGCATATTGAGCATGGAACAGAAGGTCTGGTTAAGCACGCTTTTGCCTCATGTCTCTGTGTAGTAGCATCCTTTCTTTTGTGCTGTTAGTAACTTCTAGCTCTCCACCTTCCCTTTTTTTACGCCACTTTTTAAAAAGAGATGATGATAAACCATTGGAAGACAACTGTGTTTCAAGATTTTGCCATCAGTAAAGATTTCACCAAATAAAACATAAACATTTCCAAAACTCTATACATGTATATGAAACTTCTCTCTACTCTATTCATTTTTATGCAAATACAGTGATTTCCATTGGATAAAGGTGATTCCTAGTTCCTTCCTTCTCCCGCTTATTACGCCTCATTCTTTTTCTAGAACTTTGTCTCCTTCTTTCTCCCATCACACATGCAACAGATTTTATCAACTTTTTTCTGTGTCCTTTGTGCTCTTGAATGAATTTTTATACTTCATCCTCTTTTACGTAATCTTCTGAATTTTTAATAGTTCCTTTATCTGTTACCTGCAGCTTATTTTTTTCCTTGCATTCAAAGCTTATGTCTGGTATTAAATCCAAGATTTTTTTATTTTTGTTTGTTTATTTGTTTGGTTTTTTTCTCCATCACTGAATCAGATTTATGTTGTGACCCTATACTTTGCATAAATTATTTTCTTGAACGTTTGTCCAGCGTTTAGGCTATATACTGTGCTGTCACCAAATCTGCTTCCAGCTGTCCAAAGTTAAGTCTTGTACTGCCACCCTGACTGTTTCTCGTAGATCTGCAATCAACAACTCCCAATCGTCTGTTCCAGGGCTCTTATTTTCTCTACATCCAGGCTTGTCTTGCTGATTTTTACTCCGTGTGTGTCACGCTGTCTTTACTTGTGTTTCAGCTCATTTGGGGCACCATGCCAAAATCCACTGTATGAGTTTGTCAGTCCTAATATGAGGTTCCAATTACACCTCCTAGCTTCTCATCATAAAAAATATTTCATAGTTCTAAAATGTGTGTGGGTTTCTGTTTCTTTTCAGAGGTAAATGCTGAGTGTCTTTAGACTTGAGTATTGTAGCTCCTGACTTCTCCGGTCTTTACAAATGCAAGGACACTACTGGGGATGGAGGTGAATGTTAGGGGACTTTGGCACTCTTCTTGCTCATAGATTTATCTTTATCTTACCCTCTGGATTTTTGGGTCCATCCATAAATCATCTTGTAAATTATCATTCTTGAGACTCGGTTCATTTGTTTTCACCCTTTATTATTTTCTGGATTGTCTTGAATTACACCAAACTTGACTCTTGCCTCTTCTCAGCCTGAGAAAGAGCTTCCTCTGACCACTAATTTAGTAATTCAAGTAAACACTGTCTAGTTTCATTGGTGCTTCCCACCAAAAAGAAAAAAAAAAGCAAAAAAAAAGCAAAAAAAGCAAAGCCCTGTAAATCCTTCATTTTGTTTGTGATAATCTCTATAATATTTGAGACTTTACAGAAAATAGTTTTGTATTTTTTTTTTAATGATGATCTCGTTGTTTCCTTGTATGCCTATGTACTGATTTGGATCCAGTGCAATTTCTATGCCTCTTGGGACATAATGATAAAAAGCTGTCATATTAATTCCTAATCAGTATGGCACAAATTAGAGATACCAATAAATAAAAGCTTTATTTGGTCACAATTCCCTGTTTGCATGGAGTTTACAGTGTGACTCTGACCTGTGTAATTGATGCTCTGTCCATATAGAAAGCTTAAAAAGTCTTTTAACACATAGCTCTTAGGATGTAGATATATTGAAGATGTATATTGAAATAGTTAAAATAGCTTCAAACGTAAAAGAAGTGTGTCTCTGAAATTCTAGATAGCACTAGTGGTGTATTGCCCTATAGTGCTTTCTTTTATTTAATGCCCATCTTAATTTTATGTATTTGTCTCTTTTTGTTTTTGAAAATCAAATCTATCCTGTGGTAATGTGACGAAGGAAGGAAATGAAGAACAAAGTACTACAAATAAAGTGCTTTTAAACAAGCTAATTAATTACATGTACAAATGCATTGACTAACTTTGGGTTTTCAATTAGATAACTAATTATGTTGAAAATGGCATAGCATATTTAAATAGATGCCTGTGCCTCTGGCTCATCCAGTTCTCTCTAAGCTGTTATTTAAGTACATAGCTAATTCTCTTGCTATTAGGTATCACCTGTTATAATTTAAAAGCATGGTTGCAAGCCTAATTAGACATATAATCTTGATGTTTACATAAACAAAATGTAAATTTTTTGTATTAATTTAAGGTGCATTTTTCTACTTCACAGAAAAGCTGTCCATCAAATGCTGTGAAAAATACCTGTTTATTATTGCAGCATTCTTTAAAAAAAACCCCAAAATTTCTTACTATAAAGTACAGAATTCAAACTGGGTTTGCTTGTATAATGTCTAGCAGCCATCTAGTAAATACTTTGTAATTACTCTTTTTGTCAGCTGCTTAAATCTGGTTCCAAACTCAAACAATCTTTCAATGTATTTGTTTCTACAAAAAATTTTGATCTTTCCATATTAAGGAAATGGAGATTTTTTTAAGAAAAACCGTAGACAGAGTTATCTCTCAGAAATAATGTAGATCCAACCTAATTGCCAAAAGTAGAATGAGATGAATCATGTCACCAGCATATGTTTGTGAATCATACCACCAGTTTCTTAGATCTTTTTCAAATTGCTAGATACATTTTGCATGAGATCATAACAATACTAATTTTTTTTTTTTGTATTTAATTGTTGATTTGTAAGACACGAGGACCACATTTCTGGTAAAGAATGTCAGAGTTGTCAGATCAGAATTAAAGGTAGATTCAGGGATTTTTTTTTTTTAAGAAGAATTTTTGTATATTAGTGGCCAGATAAACTGGATTCCAAGTAATAAATATCCCTTTGCATAGATACTTATTCGAGGAGTCTTCCAAAAGGCAGTACAGCTTGCATATATTCCCACTAGCAGGAGATACTTTTAGCATTCAAGTTAAAGTAAACAATTTATGATGCTGCATACATATGCACATGTGGGAATTATTTTTATCAAAATACACGGTATTGATTCCTTGTACAGTAGGTGGTATTTTCGTTGTTTTAAAATGAAGACATAAATGATAAAAATGAAGGCATAAATGATCTTTATTTTAGCATTATATTTAGGAGAGAGGCTGAGGACAATATCTGGATTTTAAAGTTGTTCTATAATTACATAAGAACACCTTCTATATAAATTGCATAAGCATGTTTAAAGAACTATCATTACTTTTTTCAATCCACGGACAGAAAGAGTAGGCTGCAGATTGATCCGGTGCAGATTCCTGTCTGTAAAACCCAGCCTTTTTTTTGTGAAATCTCTTTGGTTTCACATTTACACTCTGGGGAAATATCAAAAATTAGTTAAGAGAACGTTGGGCAGAACACACACCCTTCAGTAAAAATGAATAGTTGCATCATACTATTTCAAAAAAGATGCAGTCAAAATTTACTAATATTTTAGATAGTTTTGTTAAATGCAGCCTTGGAGTTTTAATGGAGTACTCATTCTGTTTACAATTTCACCCCCAGAGAATAGTTCCAGAGCAGCTCTTTTGTTTGTTGGTGAACAGCACAAAGCAAACAACGTTCATAAATCTGAACTGACTGAAAACATCAGTCTTGGTTGCTGCTTAATGAGGCTTTAATCCTTTTTGAACAGTTGAGTTGAGTTTTTGTTGTTTTTTGCATTTTGTTTAGTGTAATCTCCTTTTTCTAAAATTCCTAGGGGCGAGAAAGAGGGACTATGGTTAGAACACTAGCATGTCTTCTATCTAGCCTTTAGGGGAAGTAGAGATTTAGGCATTTTTTTCCAAAAGATGCTTCAAATATTGATTTATTTTTAATAAACCTCTTCCAAGCCCATTCAAGATCTCATAGAACTGGACAATCACGGAATCACAATTATGGTTGAGGTCAGAAGTGACCTCTAGAAATCATCTAGTCCCACTTCCCTGCCCAAACAGTGCCTGCTATAGCAGGTTGCCCATCCCCATAAGCAAAGGAATACCTGTGAAGCAGCCGCGGTGTCCTGCGAGAATGAACAATTCTATGAAATCTTCATAAAAGTTTTTAGGTACGAGGAATTGGCACAGTCCACAGGAGTATGAAATAAGAAGTAGGAATCCTATGGTGGGATGTGTTGGGGGGAGGGTACGCCCACATAAGGCTCATGTATCTGGCTTTAAGTAATTGCTGTCCAGAAAAATATTAACTTTTTATCAAGTATTATATTTATTGATTAGTTATTGTGTTACCAGCACAGAAAAGATGAGTCGTCATCTTTCTGTGTTCTTTTCCAACAAATTTCATAAGATGTTTATGACTGAACTGTGTAAACTAGAGATTATAAAGACAGTTCTCCTCCCACAAGTTCATTGTCCTTAGTGCTACATTTTCCTTTTTATTTTGTGGTTTTTTGCACATACATACATACATACACGCATGCATACACGCATGCATACGTATATATTCCCCAGAAAATATTATCTTCATGGGATAAAACCCCCATGATTATGGTGTATTGAATTCAGAAAATGGTTAACCAAAACCTTTTTTTTTTCGGACTACTGTTTTCTGCAGGAAATTTTACTCAATAGGATTTTCAGAAAAATTGTCTTTAACTCTCTCAATTTTCTAGAAGTCTTCTCTCAATTTCTCTTTAGAGTAAAAGCAATCACCTTCTATCCTTTCCTTCCTCCTTCCCTCATCTTTTGGTAAAAATCTGTGCAGAAAATAATACCTACCTTAGGCCTTCTTGATAGATTATTTTAGTATTTAAAAATATTGCTGCTAGAGATCCACTTTTAATTATCTGTGATGAGTTTTCTAGAAATGATACAATTACATTTGTACAGGGAAAAAAATCACATAAACATCAGTATTTTATAAGGAGTTTTCATCTAAAAAACCTAGGTTGGTTTGGCTTCATGAATGCAGCTCTCATGGTTGACTAGCTTAATATTCATTGTGTCAGCTGCAATTCGAAGGTTATTAAGCCTGACCTAGATTTCATTGGTGTATAGGTTAATCTGCTCCATTATCTTTTTGTGTATGTATGTGTTTTAGCTCACACCAATTTCCACTTTCAAGTTAGTGATTTGGAAACTCTAAGACCAGCACAGTCATGATAAGGAAGACAATTACTCTTTGTAAAGCTTAATTTAATACCTTTTTGTCCTTTGCATTGCATCCTATTTGAAGACAGTTATCCAAGGATAAATAGGGTAAAAATAGTGATGTAACATATCCTGGCATCATGCTTCACTGGTTTGCTGCAGAAGCAGTCACTAGAGGAAGTCAGATCTTTATCTCTCATCCCACCCCATGCAGAGAAGACAAACTGAGATGAAGAGGCTAAATTAAGAGGGATTCAGTATAACCAAAAAATTAAGATAACAGTCAGATGACAGGAGGAAGTTGTTGAAAATGCATCTATTCCCTCTCTGAAAAGTAAACAGTCCTTTTCTGGAGGGACTGCACCTTGCCTTCTGTTTTGAAGCTTTATTCTAAATAAAGTGGAATAATTTAATCTTAGTGTCTTTATGAACAAAACTGAAATTTGTTTTCTCTCCTTAAAAGTTTAGATTTGATTAATTCCAAAAAATGCTTTCTCATTTAATTTTTTGGCCTTTTGAGTTCAATTGAAAAGCACTGCCTGGGTAGCCCTAGAGTCTGAACTATGGTTTTGTGTTTATCCACAAAACTGACTTTATACAGGATTATTCTGGAGTTTATATATGGGCTAATTCTCCCTTTATTCAAGAGATGACCCTTCTGCTAAAATACATCCACTGAGGCTCAGTTCCATGCTCACATTTAATTTTCCATCACTCAGGCTTTCTTCCTCTTTCTATCTAGTAGATTTTAAAGGATAAAAAAGTGGCAGAACATTTTTGTTCTAAAACCTTCAGTTCTGTTCATCACATCCTTTGAAAGAATGAAGCAACAGATGCGTTGTCTCAAACCTTTATTTAATTAATTTATTTAACTTTGTAATTTTTTAAGGGTGCACTTTTTATTGAAATAAATTTTCATTTTTCAGCTATTCTTTTGGAAATTGTAGCCGTAAAATACAAATGAAGCTGGAAGAATGAGCTAATCAGTTTTCTGACAAAGAAGAAAGATCAAGTATATTCTAACAAATATTTGTCTGTCTTATTCTTCTAAACCTTGTTGAAACCTCCACAGAAAGACTATTCCAGTGCTTTGCTATCTATGTAGCCAGAATGTTTTTCACAGTAATTCATAATAGTTAATTATGTTAGTGAAAATTAAGCAATTATTTTCTTTTGCGTCTAAAGTGTTTGAAAAAAATTGTCATTGTTTCTTCTAAAGAATTTCATACAGCACTATAGTGTCTATGAGCTGCTTCTTGAACTTAGTCTAATTTTTCCAGAGTAAAAAAATATAAGGGCTTTCTATTTTTCCTGACAGATTTATCCCAGAATAACCCTCCTTCTTCAGAGGGGAGTTTGAAGAGAAGGCAGGTGCATAGGGAAATTTTTCCATAATATCATCCTGGCTTTGAGCAACATAACTTGAGGCTGATGATTTCTTTGAATAAACTTTTCACTAGACACATCCTCCACAGGTTTGATCACATTTCAAAACTTTTGAAACCTGTATCATCCAAAACACCCTGTGTGCTGTGTCACGTCTTGGTCAGTGACACGGACACTGGCATCGAGTGCACCTCAGCAAGGCTGCTGACGACACCAAGCTGTGTGCTGTGGTCAACACGCAGGAGGGAAGGGATGACACCCAAGGGACCTTCACAGGCTTGAGGGGTGGGTCTGTGCAAACCTCGTGAAGTTCAACAAGGCCACGTGCAAGGTCCTGCTCCTGGGTCAGGGCAATCCAAAGCTGCAGGCAGTATTCAAGATGAGATACATCACAGGTTTTTGTATTAACAAAATTACTGTTTCTGGGGGTTTTTTCTGCCATTCTTTACTATAAATGACAATGGATTTGACTGCTAATAGACATTAAGCTAACCTTTGTTCAAACTAGCAATAATTTTCCCAATTATACCTTTACTGTGTGATAACAATTAGATCAGAGCCCATCCCTGTGTGCATAAAATTAGGACATGGCTTTTTTTAACTTTTCCCAGAAGCATTGTTTTACCTGCACTGACATCTACATCCTTTTTAGAATATCAGGGGTTTTTGCTCTATCCTGGAGTCTCTCAATTAGATTTCACTTTTTCTTAACTTGTGGTACTCTGGCTGGGACCTCAGCAACTGATAGAAGATCAAATGAATTGTCCATTTCCCTCATGTTTTATATACAACACATCTCTTAATACATCTCTGTGTTACATCTCTCAAGTGTACTTGTCTTTCTTTTTCATCGACATTCTCTCATATTTTTGATTAGCTGTAGTGCTGAAATCTTTAGTGCTAAATGATTACAGGTATGTCGTTCAGTTCCTTACTATTGTTTAACATTCTTGCATACTATCAGAATCTATCATATATAGCATGTTTCCCCTTTATTCTGGTTTATGATCCTTGCCCATCATTAAAGTTCTTTTTGTGAAGTTTTTGGTCATTAATTATATTTTGGGAGTGCTGAGGCTAATAAAATATTGAGCCCATCAGCCTTCTGTCTGCCCTGTGAACAAAAAAAACACAGCTTACTGTTCAGTGTAAATACAATGACTACTAACTGAAGTACGCTTTCTTTTTACTGAGTTACTGTCACAGCCATGGATTGAGGACTTAAAATTTCTCGTTCCAATTACCTTTCCTTTTGAGTGTTTCATTTAAAAATCACAAGTCTACCTCCTACTTTTGATATGTAAAATTATATTGCATAAAATAGGTTGCTAAGATAGATGCAATGAGTGATAATTCGTCTAAATGTGTTTCCTTTGATAGTAATGAATTTAAAATAGATTTTTAACTTTTAAATTTAGCTAAGTGGAATCCCAGTTAATGGGTTTATACAATATCTAACAGTAGGACTCAAATCTTGATTGCTGCTTTTAATGTCTGAGAGAACAAGAATGACAGTAGAATCTAATTATTTTGAGTGCGATGACCCTTCCTGTAAGACGTTACCTAGAAATGATATTTGCAATAATTAAAGGGATATTTTTGGAGAATATTTACATAAACTTTAAAAAAAATATTATAGGGCTATGATCTTTTTCAAACACACAGCAATGGGAAAAGATTTTATTAGTGTTTGATCTACTGGTTAGCAATTGATGGTGCTGCTAATACAATGAACAGAATGAAGGAAATAACACTGACAAAGTACTGAACAAATTAAAATAAAATACTGATTAGAGATTTTGATTAAGTAAAATGCATGTCAGGCACCATGGTGTGAGGAAAAGAAATCTGTTAATATATGTTTCATATACGCCTAGTATATACTATTCACATTTTAGTCAGTTGTAACAAAAATATGAAGTGTGATAATGTCTGAGGAAGAGTCAGACGTGCTGAAAAAAATCCAAACATATATATAGGTGCAATGTGACACAATGAGTTGGGCTGTAATAGATTAAATTGTATCAGCAGAGACATACATCTGCAGCCAGACTTCACCACTTATCTACCAGTTTCCAAGACAAAATATAAATTTTGAGGAGGTCATTATTTTGAAAAATCTTGATTGCAGACAGATATCACCAGTGCACTTTCTCATAGCAAACTTCAGAAAACAGTAGTCTGAATACATGCAGAATTTCTAAGGGTTGTATAAACAATGTTACAAAATTAAACATTGACTTTCTAATCGTGAAAAACTTTCTAATCCAAACACAAATTATGCACAAATATATTTTTATTGAAAGCTGTACTATGGCCTTCAATCCAGTGGATCATAAACTGGTTTAGGAACCCAGTTGTCTCTGCTGTAGAACCCAGTCTTCCCTCCAGTAAAGGCAAGAATAGACCAGATTATCTTTGACAGGGATGTGGAGTCCGCAGAGTGGACTGGGTGGCTGAAGTGACTCAAGAAGTACTGTAAGTCAGTTTGTGTGAGAAGTCAGGCAAGAGAAGAAAGATTGCACTACCATATATCAGGAGTAAGTGTTTAAGTGAATAACAAAAAAAAAAGAGAAGGCAGTTAAAATATTTAATCTTTAAAAGAAAATTTTAAAGAATTTTAATAAAAAATCATCTGGGCTTGTCCAGAGAGGAAAAGCAATGAGATCTAACAAAAGACTCAACTGGGACTGTGCTAAAAGCTGTGTGTGGCCAGTTTATTGCGTGTACAGTTGAAAACTACAGACACTGAGATTTTAAAATACCAGTATGACATATGTTAAATAATGTAGTCTTGTCAGCTTTTTTGAACCACTGATATGTTTCCCAGCTTAAATGGCAGTGAGTTATGTATAAAAGGAGTGGATATTTGAAGCTGGAGAGATTTTTATTGTCAGGAGCAACAAAGTTTAAAAAGAGTTGGCTTTTGTTATGGATTCTGCAGCAGGGTTAATTTTTAGCATTTCAGTCTTTCTAATCTATGTTTTGTTTTTTAAAGACTTTATGCATTATAAACATTATGGAAGAAAAAAATCAATTTCATACATAAAGTTATTTCTTTGAAACCACTCTAGTTTACTTTTATTTCTGTACTGTATACATTTCACTGATTGTTCCAAAAACATTTTAAAAAATCTCTTTTGCAAGATACTACTCAATTTTTTGTTGACGATTTCACCAAACAGTTTACCACTTAAGGCAAACTGAGGTGTTTTACTGTGTGTTTTGCAGGCACACTGGTCTTCTAGTAGGATGTTTACTGAAAGGCTATTTCTTATGATTGTCAGATAAGTCTGAGAGAGTAGGAGTTTTATGATTCTCATTTATCCGTTACTTTGACCCCATCACTCATCTTCCTCCTCTTAAAAGATATATAAATACCAAATAAATGAAAAAGAAGCCTGACATTTGGAGATTGACATAGTCTTCAGCTTTCGAAGACGATGAATATCTGGAGCTTCTGCTGACTGTGAAGTGAGCAGAGTCAAGTTTTCTAAGAGTTACTCCTAGGAGTTTACAAATTGAATAGTCTTATTCATTCATGGTAAAAAACTCACTTTTTTAAAAAAAAAATCCTACCAAAATCTGAAACCTCTGTCTTATTACTTACTGTCTAGGGAACTTTCTGTTAGCTGGGGACTGGGATAGCCAAGGAATACGTGGTTCCTGTGCCTCACGCAGGAGTGCATGTATAGAAGTATACACATACACATGCACTTGTAGGGCTGGATGATTTCTGTCAGAGCTGAGCAGGCCTTCATGAAGCTTGAATGCATCTCCATTTGTACGGCCCTAACAGGTAACTGGAAGCTGACTAAGCCCCTTAAAATGCTCAGCTCAAGTAGAGAAATGCTGTGTCAGAGTCTGTAAATGGCAAAGTAAAGCAGACAGGCCCATAAATTTTGATGTCAAAATATTGCCATAAATGCTCCCTCTTTGGACGCTATTTCCTCTAGATATGCCCAGATATCACAGCATATCTGAACTTATGTTTAGAGCTTTAATAAATGTCTGACTTCATTTTTAAAAAGAACAGACAAGAGGTCATTGACAGAAACCACACCAGTTAGTTCTTGAGACGTAAGAACTATTCTGATTCTATTACATTTGGATTTATACTGTTAAGCTGAGTGATGAGAAAATTGCCAAAGAAATCATATAAAGCATATAAATCTGACATGGAACAGAAGACTTGCTTGGTTTCTTGATTTCTTGCTTTGTGACTTTGTCTTGCTTTCTTGTTTTGTCTTGCTTTCTTGTTTTGTCTTGCTTTTTCTGTTTCTCTCTCTCTTTCCCCCCTTTTCTGTTCTGTGTAAGTGAAACCAGAATCAGATCTTCAGGGCATATGCCTAAGCAAATGTATTTGGAGCAGAGGTCTGGGATGAAATGATGCCCCCCTACTGAGCTGACAGTAGAACTCTCATTTACTTTAAAAAGGGCAGAAATTCACCCAGGAGAGCAGTCTACCTCTTGTAAGAAAGTAGTCCATCGAAGACTGGTGGGGAAAGAGAAAACTTATTACTAAACAGTACATGAAAGCAGCACTATATTCGAGAACATGTGTGCAAAAATCACAAAACTTAATATTATAGTTCCCATAGCAACAATAACTGTGCCACATTGCACACTTCTAAGAAGGTGTCATTTCTACAAAAGCATGCAGTATAATAAAAAAGTATTTCAAAAGCATGTAGTATAATAAAAAAGTATTTGATATGCAATGTATGAGAAGAAGGAGCTATATGGTCTATAAAACTGAGCTGCTTTATGTTGGTGTATTTAAATCCTCATGTATTTTTTCATCAGATTGAGTAATTGGTATCTAGTTTAATTTTTATATCCCATATCACATGACCATTAGTGCCCTGAAGATAAGACAATAATCTGAACATTGCTTTAGACTTTGTGCTTGTTCAGATTTTGGTAGCTGATAAGAAATTTGATAGAGTACATATCATGGCAGTAGCTTTTTTGGGAAGAAAAAAATATCTAAAAGTATTTTCTGATCAATAGGTGAGATTTAAATTTTAAAAGTCAGGAGAAATTGGAACCAGTGACCCCATGGCAAGAGGATTGGAACTAGATGATTTTTAAAGTCCCTTCCAACTCAATCCATTATTCGATTTAGAAATGAGAAAGTTCTCTATTCTATCTGGCTTCTCAAGGAAGGTATATTGTTGTACAAGATTCAAGCCCTTTGAGGTAAAGATATTATCATCCCATTTGTGCATTGCTGAGCATGCATTGACAATACTGAAAATAAATATAATATCTAGCTGAACAAGTGTCCTGTTTGTATTCTTGGCATTCAGTTTGCCTTTTTACCTTTTCACCTTTTCCTGTCCTTCCTCTCTTGCAGTCCTTTGATTAATAAGATGCATCAAACAAGCATAAAAATGTAAAGCTGATACGAGAGGTACTGATACATGAAATTCAGGCTTTTCTTGAGGTTTTCTCACTGATGATGTATTGGCTATTAATAATAGGACTAGTCAAATATTTGTCTGATGGATGGTGAAGTATTATCTGTGCAGAAAACACAAAAGGACTAATGAGATATTCTTCATTAGCTCTGCTACTCCTGCTTCTAGCAGGTCAGTAGGTCCAACCAAGTTCTGAAGAAGCCTTTTCTGGACTTCCAAAAATGTGTAGAAAACACTGACATTTGCTAGACATTTGATAAGTGAGAAAACTTCTCTCTGAATTCAGTATTCTTGAATTCCAAATTTGTTCATAAAGCAACAGGTGTAATAGCACCATGGTTCACAGGAATGTACCAGTTGGGATTCCTACCTGTAAAAGCCGTATATCAGAAAATAGCTTGCTTGTTGCTTGTTGTCTTATAAGGAGTAGGGGTCAATAGTTCCCAAGTGCTTCCTGGTGGTTATGAAACAAATTATTTTCCTGTTCTTTTAATTCCACATTTTTTTGTGAAGCTAAAGTAATGAATAGTATTCATTCCATATGTTGTGTTTCCTGAATAGGGATTGAACTCTTTTATGTGATCTGTCTTCCAAACATACAGCAATCAAACTCTCAGACTGAGCTTTGAGTTTCATAATTGCCATAAATGCTTTAAATTGAAATATGGGACTGAAGTGATTCATTACATTAAGAAAACTTGGTGTCATGGAAATCTACAGAAAACTAAGAATTCTAATTGTACCTCTTGTATCAGCTACATATCAACTGAATACAAATGGTCCGTACATCAGAACATTATGTACTTGTCCATTGCTATTACTGACCAGTCTATAAAATATCCTGTCTCTTACAATTAATCTGGAGCTAGAAGATTTCACTCTGAAGTATTTAGTTTTCTTTCCTGCTGTCTATCTTCCTTAGTTTTTGTACTTTCTTTTTTTGTGTGATATAGTAGTGGTAATAAATGCTGATGCTAATGTTATGGACTGGGGAAATGTTCCTTTACTGGTAGCTTATGTTGAAAATTACCCATTCCGCACTTTTAATAGTGTTTTCATGATTTTTTTTCAGTGTGTTCAAAAGCTGCTATCCGTGCCTTTGCACTTGAAGTCTATTTATGGTATATGTATCATTCACACGTACATGTTTTTTCCTAATTATCTCTAACCCCAGGACTATCAAGCAAGTCTAGAGTTGTACTTTTGTGCATGGAAAAAAAAAAAAAATTCCTAATGTCTTCGGCCTGAAAAATCTGATGCTTTCACCAATTTAATGCCTTATCACCTACCTTTTACTGGGTTGGTGCTTGTACTAATGTTCTTCCAGAGGCACTATATTTTTTATCAGAAAGGTTGTCATTCTTGAAAAGCAGGTATGCACAGCAGCAGAGAGCTGTGTTGACAGAGGAATTTGCAGATAAAGAATGTGCTTTAATGTGCTTTTCACAAAGCTGTGCTTTGCAACCCAATTTATGAAATGGCTGCATCTCGGAGGCATGGAGGAATCTTTCTGGCTGTTTTGAGTAAATGAGATCCTATGAAGAGAGTAGAGATCACAGAATCACAGAGTTAACTAGGTTGGAAAGATGTTTGAGATCATCAAGTCCAAGCTATGACCTTACACAACCTTATCAACTAAGCCATGGCATTAAGTGCCACATCCAATCTTTCTTTAAACACCTCGAGGGACGGTGACTCCACCACCTCCCTGGGCAGCCCATGCAGCTTAAGAGTACAGCTCGACAGAAGGGCTGTATCACAGTGAAACAGTGCTCAAGGTTTTGTGGTGTGTTCAATCAGAAAGGACACTAAGAATTTATTGGACAGACCAATCAACCCTTACTAGGTGCATCTGTCACCGTAAGTATTTCTTAGGGTTGTTGAGAGAAAGTTGTGAAACAGATCGAACATATATTAGCCTTTCCCTTGAGGAAGCATAAAGGAAGGGGGGAAGTGTATAAAAGGCAATATAAAAGTCTGTAGGAATATAAGAAGAAAAAGAACAAAAAAAAAAAGAAAAAAAACTAAAGCTACAAAAGTCTGAAATATAAGTTACTGGTTTGACTGCTGTGAATCTACTCTTATTTTCAAGTTTCCCCATAGCTGTATTTAAGCTATTATTGGTATAACTGGGAAGTCACTTAGCACTGGCAGTGTGAAAGACTTGGTTAGAAATCTTGCTTTCTACTTCCTCCTCTCTAACTCTGCTGGTAGATAGTTTTGATGTTGCTAATACTTTGTCTTAGTACAGCAAGTGCTGTAGTATTTCCACAGCAATGTAGCAGGTAGATTTTTAGATTTGAGGATTATTTCAGATCCACCAGCTGTTTTGCTGGTTATTGCTTTCTACTGACTTTCCATACTGAGGTACTTATTGTAACTCATCAGCTCAGAAGCTGAAAAATGAACTGGTTGTGCAGTGGAGAAAAGCACATATTGTGCTTTTATGTCTTAGGAATTTTGCCAATAGGATATAACAAAGTATGATTGTCCCTCTTCTAAACTAGATGTTAACTAATTCATTGAATAGGAAGAGCTGGGAATTGCCTGGCAATGACTCTCACTTTCCTATGCAACACTTCCGTACTTCCTCTCTCTCAAGGGTGAAATATAATAGAGCTCTAAAGGCATCCTCTCAAGAAATTCATGTGTGCGTTTTTTGCTTTGAATCGAGTGTTTGAAGGGTTTTTTGAGCTGTCACGTGTCTGTCAGATTGATCCTCTTTCTGTTGTAAAGATTCTCTGCTATGACAGAGAGAATGACTTGCTGAGGATTATACAGTACTGCTTCCTTGCATAGCTGGGCATGAGGAATTAATTACAATCTTAATGCTCAGCAGAAGTGACAGATTATGACTGATGGGGAATTGTGCTGGAGAAGCTCATCTGAAAGAAAGGCAGGAAAAGTGGGCTCCCTTGGCTCCTCTTGCGCTGTTGGGAAGTATGTGTGTTTTAAAGCATGGCAACTGCGATAGGAGTCTCTTCAGCCCAGCCCTACTCTCCAGCAAAATATGCAGGCCTTTGATTGCTTCTCTGTTATATGCCAAGACTTTGTCCTTCACACAGACACATTCCCAGTGGCCATGATGCGTCTCTGTCTGGCCACTGGAGAGGTGAACAAGGTCCAACATCTGAGACAGAAGCTCTTGCTGCTGGTATTTGTGACTGACTCGGTGTGTGTGGCACCAAAACCATGTTATTTGCATCCTATCTCCTTTTCTGTTGTGATGTACTGTCATTCCTGTGGGGAAAATCCCCTGCAAATCCACTCATCTATGGACTTGGAAGGAAGAAACCGTTGGAAACATGTTAATATCAGTATTTCTGCCTTTCTCTTTGTGTCCCATTGCCCCTGGTTCAGACAAAACTTTTGTTTTTTTCTAGTGTTGAAGAACAAACATGAGGAGATGGGACTGGGTCTTGTACACCTAAGTTATTAGAACAATGTATACAAATTATTTTCTCTTAATGTATTATAGTAGCAGTGATTGCTGGAAAAAATCAAGAGAGGAATTACAGTTAAAACCAATCCTTATAAATAAAGCCATACAAGTGGTCAAATAAGGAAGATAGGGTCTTGTCTGTCACTTAGGAAATCTGAGTTTTGTTGAACAGCCTTGTACAAACCTATTAATCTTCATTACAGATTATTCTACTAAATGTGGATAGTAATGCTAAATCTTCCCTACCTTTTACCAGCTTCTCTGTATGGATAGTAAAGTCTTCTATGTGGAAGTTATATTATATCTATATTATATTCTTTCGAGAACAAAATGACAAGCATATGAGGAGCCTCATTTTGGTTAGGGCAACATTGCAAAGTTCTGTGGAAACATACAAACAATTTCTGCTGGTTTGAGTCACCAGCCCATGAAAATTGATTTCATAATCTGAAACTGAAATTTGTGATCTTTAAATAGTTCAATTCTACAAGACATTAGACTGAAGTCTTACTCTTGATCCCTTTGCTTTTCATGATACCTGTAAAATTTCAACTTTAAAATGTGTACTGACAAAAGGTAATGACAATTTTCAGAGTTATGTTCAAGTAGTGATACATTTCATTTTGAGACTTTTTTCTTCTTTCTCACACCTCAGATTCAGCTTTTGGCTGAATGACTAACCCTTACACTTTGCTAAAGCTGGTAGAGCCTGATATTCATTTTTTCAAAATACAGTTAGCAACATATACTTTGTTGGTTTTCGATCCTAAATAATAGATTTCTTCTGGCCATCATTAATAGAAATAATGTTGACTTTTATTGATTTTTTTCTCCTTTTCTGTTGTTTATAAATAAAAATTTGGAGTTTGTGTCTGTCTCAGGCTGTTTTGACAAGGAGGCTTCCTATGTCTCCACTCTCACTTATTTAGAACCATCTGATCACGCTGATAACACTTTTCTTTCTGGAAATATCAGCATGCTGGGATTTTCTGTTGCTATACAAAAGTATCTATTTTTTCCCCATCTCATAATGCAAGATTATAAAGCAAAGTCAGAAATACTTCCTTTGTAGCACCGCGTGCCTTAAAAAAAGAAATACAAAAATTCCCTTCTTGACAAGTATTTGTTAACACTGCAAGACTCAGAGGACGGTTCAGCATACTTGTGTTCCTGCTGACACAAGGGAATGACAAGGAAGTTACTGTTATGGCCAGACGCTGAATTAGGGTCTCTGTTGATATTTAAAATGATCAAAGAATAATTCTGAGGACTTTTTCAATAATTAATATTGAATGAACATATTCTTGAGTTAGTAACATGAAATGGGAAAACATACTTGAGAAGGAGAATGTGAGATATACACAGCAGCAGTTTAATGAAATATCAATTGACTCAGTGCTGTGAGGTTACAGAATGCAGTGAAAGTATTAATGAGGGCAGTGCTCTTTCCTTTTGCAGGTAATTCAGACTATTTTTTGATGATTTTTGCCTGAAAATTTTACTTCTTTGCAGGGTTTTCCTTTTAACAAAACAATATGAAATTTCAGTGTTTTGAGAAAAAAGAAAACTGGTACTAACATCTACTCCTAAGAGCAAAGATCACCTCTCTAAATCTTTTTAGGCTCCATGAAGCACTTTACTCTTTCCCAGCACTGGACTGCATGTAACTGAGCTCTTCCAGAAAAAAAATATTTCTACATGAGCTCATGTGGCAAACAGTAGGCGGCTCTGAAAAGTATTAGACTTTTTCCTAAATCAAGGGTTTCTATGTAGTAGATTTCCATTGGTCTAAATTATAATTCCAAAGCTGAAAAACTAAGAAAATATTCAAAATATAGAGCTGCCTTAACAGTGTAGGAGTATAATACCCCTAAACGATGCAGTCAGTTCTTGTTTCTTGAGACATGATTTTAAAGATGGACATAGAGGGAGTTTAAAAACAATGAGAACAATGCTGATGGACCAGCTGAACTGTTCACCAAATCCCACATTACAGAAGCAGAGGCATTTTACCTGGGGGATTGGTCTACAAGATAGAAAAAAGTCTTTGTGCCGTAGATAGCGAACTTCTGGAATTTGTTGCCCCAGGATGCTTTGAAGGCAGATAGTGTAAGCAAATAGAAAATTGTTTAGACAAATTCATAGATAACACACCTGTAAGTAGATACTAAAACAAATAGACAACGATGTACAATCAAACATCTCTGATAGATTAAATCTCGATGCTCATGGAGAGTAGTCAGGCTAAAGTGCTTTACCTGGGCGCTGTCTGCTTTTCCAGTTGTCTGAACACAGACTATTGGGCTGTGTGGAGTGCTGCTCAGACACAGAAATAAGGCATTTCTTATAATCTTCATAAAAGATTAATGATGAGTAATGACTTTTGGACATACCATAACATGTTCTCTTAAACACCAAGAGAAAATAGCATCTATGTTTAGATATGAATCTAATAGCAAGAAAAGATTTTTCCTGATGCTTACTTCAAATTGCAACTGTTTATTTCTGTAATTTGAAAGTTCAGTCTGAAAGAGCACCACTGGTTCGAAAGTAATTATCTGCAGTCTGATGTACACATATATGCTCATAACAGAAGACATATGAAACCTATTATTTTTTAGATTTTTTAAGCAAGTTTTTCAGATTAAAATTAGGCAAGTCTAAAGCCAAACCAATACTTTATGACAATTTTTCTCGTTGCATGAGATAAGATAGGGGGAAGAAACAAAGATAAACCCACTTCTTTCTGCATTTAGTCTATTTTTTAAATTTTAGGAAAGTTTGTGATTATGTTATATGAAATTTCATATTGATCTTAGTTTCCATTGTATTTCCCAAAGTATGGCCAGTGTTCCAAAGCCTTTTCTCACTGTGTAAATCTTTTTTCCTTAATTTTTCCTTGGTTATCTCAGATTTTTTCTCAACAGAAAGTATCATTATTTTTAATACACTTTCATTACTATTATACTATAGTATAATATTACTGTTATTATTTGCAATACAGCTTTATTACTAACAAATAACTTTCCTTACATAATTGAAATAAAACAATTGAAATATTTTTGAGTTTTGAAACTCATAATCATAACTTGTATCATAAAAATAATAATTTATCCATAAAGAGTTACTATTTTTTATTACTTACTTGTAAGCTTCTCAATTATCTTTTTGATAGTAGTGTTCTTTAAAAAGGAAAGTACACTTCTATAGGAAAAGCAATAAAAGGCATTTTAAAATATTATTCCCTAGCAAACATTAATAGAAGGAGATGTCAAGTTTCAGGCTTCCGTTGTACAAAGAACAGCAACTCTCCCCCTTCCATAAATTAAAGCAAAATGAAACAAAACATCTTGAAAACGCTTATTACATTAAGGGCTCCACATTTTGCAAATGCTGCCTAAAGCGGATTAGAAAATTTTAATACATTTGGTTAGTCCTAAGCAATAAAGAAAGTATAGCAATTAGCTCCTTTGTGAGAGGTGTGTGGCTGGGGAATTATTTCTTACAGTTGGACCTAGGCCGAGGTATTGCCAGACTCTTTTGGCAGTCACAGGTCTACAAGAATCTGGCACAGTGATGAGGAGGCAATGCTGCTGTGACCTGCTATGGTCACCCTGTCACCAGTTTTTGAAAATAAGAGCATTATTCTTCATTCAGCATTTCCTTAGGAGAGGAGTAGGCCAACAGAGTTGTCCAAGGTGGTAGATGCCATGATTTTCCCCTCTGGGATATAAAGACTTTTAAAACCAGTTTTTTTCTCCTCTCCTCCTGTACACCTCTTCTCCCTCCTCTCGCAGAGCCTGTTTGTTGGAAGACTGGCATGGCCAGCAACCTCCACTCTGAGGCTGAGTAAACACACAGGATAGGTAACCAAAGGTCAGCCTGCAGCCTCTCCCTTGACAGTTTCTGTCACAAAAGAAATGGCAGAAGAACTGCTAAAGGAGAGGATTTGGGTGAGTAGAAAAATTGAGTTGAAAGAGGAAGAATTTAATAGAGAGATGTGTTTAATAATTGCAGATTCTGCAGGCTAGAGTTTTGCTGCTGAGTCAAATTTTAAATTCCATGAGTTATAATCTAGAAAAAAGTTTGATCATCTCTTCTTTTAGGCTAGCATAGGAATTACCGAGAAGAGCATTTCTACATATGTTGCAGAAAGAGAGAAAAAGGAAACCATTAGGTATCAGGTGAATTTTTCATCTTGATAGTGCCATAAATCTTAACTTTTGAAGTTCACTTCAAAACCGTTGTTTTCGGCTCCTTAAAATGTGTCTAAAACTAAAATGTTCCCAGTTAATTCAATATTAATAAAAAGAGGGTGTAGGGTGCAGGAATTAATATTTTTGATAGCAGTACCTCTTTGGTCTGTATGTGTCCTCCCATTCCTACAGGTATAAAGTTTCCAATTTGACAATGATGTCAGGGTTTGGTAATTCACTTAGATGACCTAGAATAGCTAGTAAGTTTTTACCTTGGTAAAATGATGAAGCTAATGATAATGAATCTAGCAAATGATTCCCATCTAATATATGATATGATACTGTTAATATCTGCTAATGATATTAGCAAAAACCTGTCATGTTAATTATCAATATAATCTAGTAGAGAAATGTGAGAAGGTAATGAAATGATACACTTATTTGGTTAAACGGGCTTTTATCAAAAGAACCAGAGTGAATAATTTTCATAATCTTAACTTGAAAGGGCACAGTGTTGACAGTTGGAATCAGATTCACAAGTGAAAGATTTGTAGAGAAAAATGAGATATTGTATGATTTCTTTCTCCTGTATCAATAAGCTGGTTAGCAATCTAAATGAAAGTTATGCAACCAATAAGGATTGCTCTGTTTTTCAGCAAAAATTACTGTTTTGTATTTGTTGCAAATTTTATCTTGAAAAGCATTATAGTTCTTCTGATTAAGAGAATATGGTGAGCAAAAGAATGAAGTAGTTTCAGTATTCCAAATGAGAGTGACAGATTTGTGTAAAAGTGTGTAGCAATTTCTATTGACATACATATAGTATATGCAGTCATCTTTAGTTCGTACCCACAGTTGAATAAATGGAAAAATACATATTAATTTTAAATATGGAATTTTCTAATACGCATTTTAAATAATAATGCTCTCAGTATAGTTAGAGGTAGTAATGTACGCTATATATGGACCGTGAAAGAAATATGGTCCTTGAACAGATTTTCCATAGTTTTGCAGTATTTTGCTTTAGGTTTAATCAATCTGTAAAAAAAGCCCAAACAAAACAAAACAAAACACACAAAACCCAAACCCGAAGAAACAACAACAAGAACCCTCCCCCCCGCAAAAACAACAAAAAAACCACCCCTAGCCCAGATTCTGGACTTATCTCTATTATTTCAAAAGCAGGTTTGCAGGAGTCATCCATAGTTTCATTAAAATTCCCCAAAATTGTATTTTCCTGAATGAGTTGAAGAGATCTGCTGTGGAAAGGATCATAAAATTAGAATGCTGCTACTGGTAGAACAGATGAAACACATGCAGGGAAAATAAAGCGGCACAGACTATAAAAGGTATAGGGTAGAAGGCCCAAGAACAAAACTATTCACAGATGTTATAGGAGAAAGTGATAAAGTCATCTCTGAGATGAAAGCTTCTGTAAGTTGGTCTTAGCAGTGAAAGCAAAATTGGTTCTGCACTGCAGGGACAAGCAATATTAAATGCTTCATGTAGCCACACGCCTGCTGACTAGGTAAGGAAAACTCTCAGGAACAGAGGGAAATTCCTCTGCTGCTGAGTGTTACGTGCATGGTGATCTGCAGTGGCCTTTTACAGTTTCTGAAGGAGGGTAGTATGAATTGAAAAAAATACAGAAAGATAATGTGAGGCTGGAAATATGAATCACAAAAAGTGACTGCAAATGAATGAAAAGAAATTTTACCCAAGGAGAAATAATTTCCTTGAAATCCAGATCCGCTGGCATTGCTGGTACTGCCTCTACGACTCTACAGTTCACACCTAGAAAAGAACTTCTGTCAGCTGTAGCTTTTTTGAATCAATTTACAGAATGCTTGCCAGCACCAGCATAGCAGACCTTTGTGATACAAATACCTACATACTGGTAAAAGTATCAAGAGGGGCGAAACCTAGGCCCTAGATATACCTAAATCTTTAGGGCACAGGAAAATAAAATTAATTCTAGAAGTGCTATCAATTCATATCATTATCATCCAAGATCAAATTAAATTATAGCTTTGGGAAATGTTCTTAGTGAATGGTGGAAATCATGAAAATCTTCTCCAGAAGGAGATATATGAAGGTAAAGAGAATTAAGATAAAGCATTTTTTTATCATGTATATTGATCATACAGAACAGCAGCAGCACCATAGCTGCTTCCTCATTAAAAAACTTGAGAGTATTTTGAGGATATTTTGAAAATTCAGGAAAGAAAGGAAGAAAGAAACAACAGGAAAAAAAAAAACAACAGAAAAATGAATTGCATTGACATATTCCTTGAACATAAACTTGAGCAATTATCTGGGAAATTATGTGATGTTAAGGGAGTTAAGAGACATTAATTGCTCCTTCTAAGTCTTTGGTAAATTTTGGTCAAATATACCTGGATTCAGAGGTATGATCAGCATCCTTTTCTGGGAAATCGATCTATCAAGGATACTTTTGCTCATAGCAACGATGCCATAAATTTTGTGAATCTCATAAGCAATGATCTCACATCTTTTCACTCTTATAATTATTTCTAGTCTCTTTTTTGTTACAATGTTCTCTCTAGTAGATGAGCTGGCTTATTCTTTGTCCTTTCAATCATATTATCATTGTAGATAAATATGCAGAAATCCAGTAATTTTCCTGAATACTGTGTGCTTTAAAAGTTGTTAGCTGCATTATGAAAATGCTGGTGAAGCAATGGGTAAATCACTATTTTTTAAGAATGACGTGCTTTGTGGGAAATTATCTAATTAGTGAAGCAGAGCTACAAACATCTCCTGTACTTTCCATATCGGATTTCTACGTATTCGTAGCACTGTTGAGTTCTAGGAACCTGCACTGGTGCACTTTGGTAGTAATGCTTTAGATGGCAAAAAAGAGATAACATTTGCAGTTCAGCTTGCTTTAACTGCTTTGCTTGTTTATTAAAAAGGGGGTGTTTTTGTAATCATAATTCTGTTCCAAATGAGGAAACCAGTAAATTAGCATTCATTTTTCCTGAGACTTCAAAATATTTAATGGCAAAATGTAAAACAGACTTTGTAAAATCAAAAATTTGCCCAATTACTGACAGAGGGAATCAATGCCTTCATAATGGCTATTCCTGATCTCACTGAATGGGAGTCTTTTGTTTCCGATTCTGTCATTTCCATCATTTAGGTGTGTCTTCCTTTGAGGGTTCCCTTCTCACTGTATCAGGTCTGGCAATGCTTATGAAGCACTACCCAGAGCATTAGGGCTCCTCCGGCACTTTCCAGGTTCTGAGTTTGGGTGCATTTTTTATAGTCAGGCCTGTCAATAACTGGTGGATCTACAGCTTATAAGGAAAACAGATTTCAGCTCTGAGGCAAGAGTTAATAGCTGCACACAGCTGGAGAATCTCACGCATGGTCTATAGCTGGCCTTCAGAAAAAAAAAAATACAGTTGCTTCATATACATATAACCCTGCCTTTATGTCTTTATGTACATGTAAGGGAAGAGTTAAAGTAGAAAGGCACAGATGGCTATATGTGTGTGTTGGAACTGAAAAAGGAGATTTCTTAGGAGCTGGAAGGTGTTTAGTGTCATGTGTAAGATTCCCTGCAGTGATACTAATAAGACTTGCATGTTATATTGCAGTGAGGTTCATGTTTTGGGACCTGGGTGTCACTTGAAATTGAATATCTTAGTATTTGTTCATTCTGTGAATTTGATTAAGATGGATGTATGTGGAAAGAATTCCACATTGTGGTGTGTTGACCCTGGCTGGATGCCAGGTGCCCACCTAAGCTGCTTATCACTCTCCTCCTCAGCTGGACATGAGAGAAAAAAGTAGAACAAAAGGCCTGTGGGTGGGGATAAGGACAAGCAGAGATCGCTCACCAGTTACCATCTTGGGCAAAATGGACTCAGCTTGGGGAAATTAGTATATTTTATTACCAAGCAAATCAGGATAGCATAATGAGAAATAAACCCAAATCTTTAAAACAACATCTCCCCACCCCTCCCTTCTTCCTTGACTCAACTTTACTTTGGATTTTTTCTCCCTCCTCTCCCCTCCAGTGATGCAGGGGAACATGGAATGGCAGTTGCGATCATTTCATCACATCTCTGCTGCTCCTTCCCCCTCAGGGAGAGCACTCCTCACACTCTTCTACTGCTTGATCTTAGTGTTCCTCTGATGGGACAGTCTCCAACATGACCTTTTCCATCATGACTCCTCACACTTTGCAGCACTTCACGAACTCCAGCATGGGTCCCTTCCATTCAGTGCAGTCCTTCAGGACAGACTGTTCTAATGTGGGTCCTCTGCAGGGTAACAAGTCCTGCAAGAAAACCTACTCCAGCATGGGCTACTCTCTCCTTGTGGCCACAGGTCCTGCCAGGAGCCTGCTCCAGAGTGGGCTTCCCGTGGGGTCACAGCCTCCTTCAAGCATCTACTTGCTCCAGTGTGGCATCCTCCATGGCTGCAAGTGGATCTCTACTCGGCCATGGACCTCCACAGGTTGCAAAGGGACAGCCTGGCTCACCAGGGTCTGCACCAGAATCTGAAAGGGAATCTCTGCTCTGGTACCCCTTGAGCACCTCCTCGTCCTTCACTGAGCCTGGTGTGTACAGAGCTGTGACATATATTATCACTCTCTTGGTTGAGATTACCATTGTACAGTAACTTTTCCCCCTTCCTTACCCTGTTATTCCACAGGCCCTGTCACTGTTGCTGATGGGCTCGGCCATGGCCAGCAGCAGGTCCATCTTGGAGCTGGCCAGCATCGGCCTTTTTGGGCATGGCGGAAGCTTGTGACAGCTTCTCACAGAGCCACCTCTGTAGAGCTCATGATACCATAACCTGGCCACGCAAACCCAATAAACATGTGCAGAAATTCATGCTGAGAAGTATGATAGAGACTACCTGTTTTACAAAAGAGTTTGTATTTTTTTTTTTATCTCCTCTACAAACAGGACATTATCTACTGTGTCTGTTCCCTGAAGACACCCAAAGATATGCAGATTGCTGAGACCTTTGGATTTCTCAAGGTCAAATCAAACTGAAGGCAATCGTTCCTCATCCAGCTTAGCTGAGCCAAGTTGCTTGCTTTGGCACTGCTACCGCATCCTAAAAAAGCAGATTTTTCTTGCTTGTGGGCAGGTGGTTAGAATACCATATAGAGCTCATTTTTGACTGTCAAGATTGAAATTATTTCTCAGCCAAGGATAGCTATAAGTACATCTGTTAGCTATTAAATTGTGGAGAAGAAAACTTTTGCAAAGGTTCAAAATGTACCTCGTATGTAAGAAAAAGTAAATCAGAATTTCAGACCAACTTCCTTAAAAATGTCTAAAAAGATAAATGCAATTCCATTATGTTCTGAACAAGAAAATTACTGTGACTCTGGTAGACCCTGTTCTTAAGCCAATGAGAGTTCATCTACACTTTGAGCAACAGAAGCATAGGTGATTATTACTAATGTGTCAAAGACTTCGGTACAACCTGAAATTATTTTTTTTTGCTCTCACCAGTATGGCTTTTATGCTTGGATTCTATATATCAAAATTTGTGCAATTTAATGTCTTTGCCTGAACTATTGCTAAAGCAAACCATTTAAATGGGAAGAATAAGAGGCATTAAACAGGTTTTTTTTTTCTTAAAAGATGGTAAATTTAAGAGAGTGAAAGACTACTCTTCATTAGTAGAGGCTTTATGAAGTTTAAGAGATTTTTCAGTAATTATAACTCATGCTAATGAACTAGATATGAAATTAACAAATACTAAGTTAATTATTACTTACAGCAATTGTTCTCTTAAGAATTCATTCAGATATCTTCTAAATTTAATTAAAAACTTCATGCGTGAGAGCTAACAGAGGTCATGGTTACAGTCAGTCAGAGAAATGGGTCTAAGGATGCTCAACTAAGAAAAAAAAATTAAAGTTTGCATTGCTTTCAAAATATATGCTATATTATTGACTGCAATTCCTTTATAGCAAAGACCTCTCACAAAGAATTGATGTAAAATTCCTGATGAGCTCGTAGTGCTTTAAATTGATAATTGCCTTGAGGATTTTAAGTTTTGCAGCCATTGTTGAAGAGTGCAAGAAGTATTCTAAAGTATTTTTTCACTTTGTATTGTATTTCTTTTTCATAGAACTGTTGATCATTGCACTTAAAACTGTTATTCATTTACATAGACCTAAATCCCCAAAGTTGATGGCAGTAGTCTGCAAGACTATCCTTAAGAAAAAGGATGGAGTCACTTTTCAGAAATGATATTTGTGTTAGTAATTTGGCCTTGTAGGATTGCACAAAAAAATTGACAATAATTTTATTTCAGCATGTCCAACTAAAATGTTTAGTTAGTGAAACAAATAAATGGTAGTTTGTACATTTAGATTAGGAGTCATATTGCCAATGTAGCACACACAGGTGGTCTCTTCCTTGCAATTTAGGCCAAAGATTAAAATTTCTGTAGGATTCATGGAAGAGAGGGGCAATAATTTTGACTTGGGTTTAAATTGGGTTCTCTTCTTAGGAAAGAAAAACAAGTTTGTGGGTTTTTATTTTAAAAATATCAACATAATCTTTGCAAGAGTAATTAAAAATAACCCACAATCGTGAACCAAACATGACTTTCTCTAACCTGTAGTCTGGTTTGTTTGCAAGAATGATTTATTGATTTATTGTGGAGTAACTCAGCAATGAAATTATTTAAAAAATTAAAACCAATATCAAGAAACAGATGATCCAGTTCACTGTAACATGAGCCTTTGCTGTGGTTTGTTATTAATGCATGCAGTGAAAATCTCAAGTAAAACTTTGTTTTCAAGTTCCAGAGTGTTCCACAGGACAGTGTTTGCAGTAGTATTGCTAGAGAGGATTCAGTGTCCCCAGATAACTGCCCTATGCAAATACTGCAGTAACATTTTGAAGGAATTGTTTTAGGAAAATAGATTTTCTTGCCTCTCTTCTGTTCGCAGGTATGCGGGTACTCATTTTTTAAAATATATCTTTTTTTTCTATTGAGCCTATATGTGGGAAAAATTTGATGAGATATATAACCCATACATGAAATGGCAGAAGGTTTTGCATTTAACTGTTTAAGGGATTTATTCATGAAGTATCACTCCTATCTACTAAAGTAGATAATTAGAACTGCTGCTTTTGTTTCTTTTCCATTTCTTTTTATTCCCCTATTCCCTTAATATGTTTATTAACATTGTAAATTTTAATTCTATTTCCTCTAAGTAAAAACTACTTATGTACAATAATCTGCTTTTCTCGATATGAGAATTTGTATATAATTCCTCTTTAATCACTACAAGAGACTTTATTTTTGCATAATTGAAGAAAAATATTCTGGTTTATGATGCTTATTTCAAGAGTAGAAAAGAAATATGTATTTACTATGTTTTAGAAATAATAAAAAGAACCAGTTATAATTACTGCACTCTGTAATCTTTTTCTTTTTGCCTTAGGCCTTAAAGAACACACTACACCTGTGCTAAACCCTTAGACTTTCACAGGGTCTCTGAAAACCTTTGCAAGGCCTATCCATGCAGACCATTTTTTTTCCTCTGATTTTAAGTACAAATTACAAACCCTTTTTTTTTCCTTCCTCTTAGTGATTTCCTAATCATAATAAAGGAAGAGATTATCTGGGGATAAGAGATTGTGTCTGGTCTGAAATTGAGTCACTGACTGGCATTTGCCATATTATTTTCCTGACATTTATGAGGTAAACATGTCAGCAGAATTAACTTTCAAATCCTTTCACCTTTCTGAGTGAAATTCCGTCTTGTGCATGAAGTCTGTAAGAGTACAAAACTTTATCACAATATACTCTTGTGTATTCAGGAGGATGAATGGGAGAGAAAATTAAATATTTTTTGAGGTATTGTCTGCCTTTATCACTGATGGAAGAGACCTGTTTAATAATTTTCAGAAGTGTCTAATTAAACGGCAGAATTAATGGACAACTTTCATCCTATACTTCAAAACATTTTACTAGTAAAATATGTGATACTTTACAAAAGAAACTATCAGTGAGATGAAACATTATGAAATCTCAAAACATAAATAATTTTATTGTCCAAGCTGTATGCCATATCTCTTAGAAAAAGAAAAAAAGGATTTGCGTAGTAATAAATTGCTTTTTTAGCATAATTGAATTATTGTAGCATACTCTTTTTGTTTAGGAAGTCATATATTTACCAACTAGGACAGTTTTACATTTTTGTTTTGAATGGTTTAGAAATTTAGTCTTGAATAATGTGTAATATGAAACTGTTCTAGGAAAAATGAAGTTCAGTCCTTTTCTTTCCTGCAAATAAGTGATTATTTTTTCAGCTTCCAATGAAAGTACATGTAGAAATTCCATTTAAATAAAGGACTAGCATGCTCATCCTTTTAGCTGCCAGAAAAACGCTGTTTGAAAAAGCATTAGTCAGCTTTTGTGACTTGCTAATTAAGTAATTATAATTTTTATTTGACTAATATAGTAAAATAAAGTTAATACAGTGCACTTTTGAGGATTCCTTATTCATCTAATATTTCATGGCCTCCAGGTTGTTGATTAGCTTGTCCTTTTAACAAACTCACCCTCCTCCCCAAGCAAAACAAACCTCCCAAAACCCAATTTTTTTTCATTTTGACTTGTGAATATCCCTGATTAGTGCTGTTGCACAGTTCAGCTGAATCTCCTGGTGAAGATGATTTTCTCTCTCCAGTTTATTTTTTTTTTTTAGTTTTAGAGTGTGCTCCTTCTGCCTTCTGCTCTGAGGGCATTTCTTCCAGACAGTGAAAAGCGATGAGCAGCTGGAGGCAGCAAGCTAGATCAAAAGTCTGTTTCTGTCTATGGACAGACTTGTTTATTCAAAACTGAATAAGAGGTATCACTATTCATAGTCCCATCTGTAAATGCTTCATCCTGGTAATAATTCAGTGTGCATGACAATTGCTGTCTGGGGTTAAAACACGACAACTTCTCTGGATGAATGATTGCAGAATTACAGGTCCCATCTGAAAGAAAGCAGAAGTGTGCGGTAGAAGGCAGACTGGCATGATGAAAATGACAGCTACTCGGGGAACTAAATACAGGAGTTTTGCATACTCTGCACCTCAGCTTTAGTACTAATCTGTGGTTTGTCATTCTGTAATACTGGGACATGCCGCAGCAGTATGATTTTCTGTAGAGGATGGCATCAATGTCATTTTTCTTCATCACTTGGCCTTCTCCTAAAGGTTTCTTCTAAGTTTATCCTGTTTAGCTTGTTATAGCTGAACAAATCCTACCGCCAGGACAGAATCATTGCAGGAATCTAAGCTCTGAATCTGAGGCCAGTTGAGATACACTAGTATATTTTTGATGAAGAAAAACGGTCTTAAGCAGTGTCTTTATGTGACTGCAACATGTGTGTGTTCGCTCGTATTTGCCTGAGACAAAATCTGATGGTTCAAAATTTTGTTACTACAGAGATGGAGTTCATAATCTGTTAATTATATTTAAGTGATGAAAAGTCTCTTCTTCCTGTGTTGTGATGTGATTTCTGACAAAACAGGCCCTGATAGTGCAACTACCTCATACAAAATTTTTATATATTTTGAATTGAGTAACACTTTGAAGTCCAAAGGACTTCAGTGTGGGTATTTTTAAGCTGGTGTTGAGTTGTACACAAGATCAAATTCCAAACCTGTAAATATGCGAATTTTCCTAACAAAACATTGATGGGTTTGGGTTTTTTGTTTGTTTGTTTGTTTTAAAAATATTTTTAACTAACCATTTTTTTCAATTCTGTTTAGAACCATTGGATACAAAAAGAAGTATGTGAAAGTTCCACATGGTCATATTTGGGTGGAAGGGGATCACCATGGACACAGCTTTGACAGCAATGCTTTTGGTCCTGTAAGTCAATTCTCTATACGTCACACTTTGCAACTGAAAAACTGTGTATATGTGAAACACAGCAAGTATGAATTGATTGTGAGTACAGTTTTGTTATTTTTGTGAAAATTATTAGACTTTATAAAATATCTCGGTCAGCAGATATTGAGTTTTTTCTTAGCTATTATGTAAAGAATAAAGACTTGTTTCAATTCCCCACATGGAAGGAGATGTGGTAGAGGTTTTAAATTTGGAGGGATATACTGGAATAATAGCCAGAGGGCGAGCCAGCTCCCTGTAGCTGACAGATGCTCCCTGAGGACATTTTGCCAGCTGATATAATTTGGAATCGTTCCCTCCGGGGAGCTTGGTCTTGCTTTAGTGCCAGTGCTGGGGCAAAGAATTAGGAAACTGTAACCATGCTTAACAAGTGTTAACTGGTAAATTGGTCAGTGCACAAGAGTAGAGGTATTTCAAAACTCTTCCCAAAGTAAATATTTGAATTTCCTTTGCATATTGAATGAAAAGAAAATGTAACTTGTAAAATATGTTTCTTGATGGGTAAAAGTGTGCATCAGGAGAACAGTAAATTCTTTCTCTGAACACTAGTTTGGGTTTGGTTTTGTCTTTGTTACACGTTTGTATAGATTCTTGGTCTTGTTTTAACCTAATCTAGAATGCAGGAAATAGTTGCATAAGCTCTGTATCCTGCTGTGGAAATACAAACTCTTTTAGTCCTATTCCACATGGAGGATTTTTCTCTCTCTTAAAAAGAGAATATTACTCTAGTATTATTAAAAAAACCCATGGTTTGTCACAGGAAAATTGTCAAACTTGGATTTTTCTACCCTTATGCATTTCACGTGTATTTCATACAGAAATTATCCCACTGACTGAATGAATGAATGACAAGAAGGATCTTATGAGTTTGTCTGGCTTCTTGAACTTTAGCCCAATTATTAAATTGAAATAATTTGTTCTCAGGAAAAATTACAAAATAGGCCTCCTGTCTGATTTGGAGCATGTAATGCTGATGCCTCTCTTTTAGTTTGTCTTACCTTTTTCGTACTTGTATTTCTTGCTGTTTTTCGTTATTATTTTCCTTCTACTATATTCTAAGATTTCTAATATCTCGTTTTAGAGGTTCTTTCCTGCAGAATCTAATTCAGTGTATCCTGTGCAAGTATCTCTTTCCTCCCTTAGTAAGCTTTTCTCTGTCGCTCTCTGTTCCCAACATAAATCTTAGTCATAAAGCCACTAATCTTCTTTTCACTTACAAATATATTGCCAATGTAGACTCAGAGCATAAAGAACCTTTAGCAGTTGGACATTGGTTTCAGATTTACAGCAGCTCACAGAGAAATTCATACAAGGTAAAATCCTCAAGGTAGGCACCATGCAGCTTTCATGCAAGATAGAATGTTGGGGTAAATCGAAATACCCTCAGATTTTTGCTCAGTTCACTGATGTTTATAAATATTAGTAAATCCACTTCACTAGGCTTTGACCTCCCATTAATCATCAATTGTTAGCTAACATCAGATAGTATGTCACTTTTCTTACAGCAGTGGCACTTTTGAGAGCTAGCAGGACAGGTTTTGACAGTGAATTCTTTATCTTTCTGCAGGAATGACCTTTGTATTGCTTAGATGAATACATTACAGACAAGTCAGCTGTAAATAGGTATTTTCCTCTCAAATTAAATTAGAACAGCAATCGCTGAATGCAGGCAGAAGGGGCAGAAGAGATCACAGGGTTTGAAACTAGCTTCAGAATAATAAAATATAGAAAATTTTTGTCTGTAGAAGAAAATGGAAAGTGTATTTAGAAGGACACACTGCACTCCAGGTTCTTTTCATCCTACACATGTAAGATTTTAGGTTACTGGGACATTTTCTGCTCCTCTTCTGTACTCTGGAGATTATTTGCACAAGTGAATTAAAATATTAAAATCGCTCTTTCAAGCCATTCAGAAGGCATGTTCTTTTTAAAAAAATTCTCTCACAAGACTGCAGCAGTCATAAGTAACAGACAGCACAATGGTAAGACATGGACATGTTTTTCTCACTTTGTTAGTATATAGGTCACTTAAGACATTAGGTTAAACATTATGTGCGTCACAATTCTGACTTTCAAAATGATTTCTTTGATCAAAAGATGCAGTAGAAATAGTGGAGGATTTAAGTGGATCGTGTTGTAGGCTACCACTTTTTCTATTTTCATGTGATCGTGTAGTAGAGAGACATTTTTAGTGGAGATAGACTCCGTAATGTTTTGTAGATGAGCTTAATGAGTTACATGGGGCATAAAAGGAAATTATGGAAAAACAGATTGAGAACAGATGTTAGAATAATTTTTTCTCTTGGAGAATAACAATATGTGTAATGGCCTAATGGGTTACGTTGATAAAGGAAAAACCCTGATACCAATCAAGTTCTAAATTAGATGCACCTTTGGAGAGATATGAATTTCTAAACTGTAAAACTTGGCCTGATTAAATTGTGTTTACTTAGTTCATAAAAATGTTATAAAATAAATAGTATCTTGTTACAGTATTACATGGTTTTATGGGACTAAAATTAGATTTTTAAAGAATAGACATATATTTTCCTGAAGTGTGTAAATAAAACGAAAATGTTTAAACTAAGATTTGTAAAGGTTTTCTATTTCCTTTCTGCTTAATTGTGTCTTTGAATGAAATGAATACCTTAACTGATGTTACAAAAATAACAGGGTATCTATGGTTAGTGCTGAATGAGAAATGCTATTAATTCTATATATGATCAAAATTTAAATATTAATTATCTTTCCTTAATATGGGACTAAAATAATTAGTTCATGGCTATTGTACACTGTCTTTTAAAAAAATGCTTTGTGTAATACTGAAGGGCAGGTGATACATAATACTATTGCTTTAATACTGATGTGTTTCAGGTTTGGAAATCTGTCAGCCATTCATAACAGTGAAAATAGCTGTTTTGAATAGAAGCCAATAAACGTTTAGAGAACTTGCATATTTTTACTATTATTTAAGGGGTAAAAAATTACATATTGCTGGAAATTTTTTTCAATTACCTGGACTAGGATAGAGATTTCTGTTAAATTGACTGCTGCTGTTTCTAAATTCTGAGTGAAGTCAAGCTTTTATGATATTAGGTTAGCATTCCTTATTTGGCATACTACAGGTATGTGATAATGAATACCTCATGTAATTAAGATACCACTTTTTGAAGTTTCTTCTATTCGTTTTCAGTTCTGATAATTTTCCTATTTGATGGGCCTTTTTACTATGGGTTGTAGTTCAACAGCATAGGAAATATAATGTTCCTGGCAATGCTTCTGCTTTCTTAGATCAGAAACGTAGGATATATTACAAAGGGCTGATGAAGTATTAGACTCCTCTGCTGCTTCAAATTTCTTTAAAATTTTAAAGGATTAACTTTATGCCAGATCAGGTATTGTCTTTGCTTGAATCGTCAGGATAATATCAGCATAAAAGCAAAGTGACACTTTATATTCTGTGTCCAATATTCTGGCTAAATCAAGGGAAAAGTCATTATAAACTGTGCTGTGTTTAGATTAGTTTAGAGCTGGCATCCAGCAGTGCAGAGGTGGTTATCCAGCCAATACGTGAGGGTATCTAAGAAACAGTTCTTAATGAGTGCATGCAATAACTGGTATATTCCTGGATGTACACATGTGCAGTGAGCAGCTCTCTCATAATTTTAAAAAGTAAAACAGGCAAATTTTTTCTTATGGAGATAATATAATATTATAATGCTCTTATTTATGTGTTTATATGTTTCCAAATGCCTCCAAGCTGGGGATATGAAAGAGCTTTATAAAATTAGGGCTTGAAATCAATGGCAGTCTTTCAGCTCTCATGTAAAAGACCTGAACAAAAGCTCATTAAAGTCAATGAGAGATTTCTATTGGCTTTAATGGATTTGGATAAAGTTCTTTATGAGTTAAGCTTCACAATCCAGTGTAAGGGCAAAAAAGCTGTTATTCTCCTTATCTTTCTGGGAAACTTGCTACACAGGTAAGTTGAGTACCTTGTCAAAAACATTTCTTTTGGCCCATCCAGGTCCCTATCCTAGCCCTTTTCCTTAAAATATATCTATCTTTAATGTGTTTATTTTCAAAACTAAATCTTGTTGAACCTGAGCCTAGCTTTTTTGTTTGACAGAAGCTTTACATTGATAAACTTCAAGTGGGTAAATTGCTTTTAGTCAGCATTACTGTAGGGGCCGTTTTTTATGATTGCCTATTCTGTACTGTAAATTCATGGAATAAAATATCTGAAAAACATTTCCATCGGTTTAACTACGTTTTCATGTAACAGCACAAACCTGTAGACTGTAGCTAGAAAACTATAAACTAGAATGATCCTGAAGAGAATATGCTGGATTTATTAGTCATTTTAATTTGATTTTCAAAGGCTATCATCATCTCTTTCAGCAATAAGATAGGAATGGTTTAACTGTTAACCCTCAATGGGCAAATTCAATTACTAACAGTAATAGAACGTGGCCTGTTACAATTACTTTTATAGGCTGATCTAGTATTTCTCTTTGCAACTACTATTAGTGAATACAAGTAGTCAAAAGCAGAAACAAAGAAAATTTCGTTAGGCTGGAAGTTGAATTGAAATATGGCACTTCTAGTGGAGTGCAGAGGTTACTGCTGGTAAAGGGAATATTTGAACCAAGAGGTCTGCAGCTTGTGAGGGTACCTCTGCTTCGCATGCTCTGTCGTCTTCTGAGGGAGGTTCAGTGGACAGCTGAAGGAGGAACCAGATCTCTTGCTGCCGTTTCGAATTACTTACATAACAGCAAAAAAAGAATGCCACATGTCCTAAAAGTGCACATCATCTTGGTGATGATCTTGCCATCTGGTGAAGCTTTCATAGAAGAGCTATAAACTAGTGCAAGAATTACATATCCCTGAAAATGGAGCAGCCTCTGAGACAAGAGGTGGGAAGAGCTTAACAGCTCACAGCAGTGCACTGAACAGCACTGCATTAAATTGCACAATAAGGCACATAGCTAGGGCACACTTCCCACAGAGAGCTCTGCCAGGTCCTGAAATACCTGCTGACCCCGTTTGTGCTCCATACTCCAAACAGCCATTCACAGAGGCTTAAGACAAATATGTCAATAGCAGAGTACCAAACCCCGTTTTTCTTAGTTTAGAACAATCAAGAAGACCTAGTCAAGGGTGGCAATACAGAAGTGTGATTTTAACAAGAAAACACTTATTTGTGCTTACGCTCCTAAAGTTAATGCAGGTGAGGAAAACAGTGATGAGAAAGCAATCAGTGAAGGCCAGGAATGACCTGCTGGGGACTCGTCTGCTTTAACTTGCTGGCAGATGTTGCGGATTCCTCTCTTATCTTTTAGCTACTGTTGCCACCAGTGCGCCTTCTCTCTGCTGTATGAATGTAGCCTTGGAGAGTAGCGTGACTCCTGTGGGATCAGTGACATTTCTACTTCTCTCTTGGGTATTGAAACAGAAATGAAGCTGTGTTTAAACAGGATGTGTAATACAAATATGCAATCAATGCTATTCCATAACATTTATCTCTGGCTACTGGCAAAAATGAAATAGGTGAAACTGTTTACAATCAGAAAAAAGACTTTGCATATGGAGCGTGAAGTTACCAGTAGTAAATAGCATGGATGCACAGCTTGAACTTGTAAAAATCTGTGGTGAATAAAACGGATAGGACATTATGTGTTATGACTGACGATAAATAAAGCTCGAAGGGTAAATATGCTTGTCCCTTTGAGAAAATACTATATGTGAGATGCAAATTGGGATGGTGGTTTTCTGTGGAGAATGAAAATTCACTCCAGGAGCTGCTGAAGGGGAGCCTTGCTAATAAGACTGTGTGGCCTGACTGTCCATTAAATTATCACGACTAACTGAATTTGCACTATAGGGAATAAAAAGTCCCCTATAGCTGTCCTAATTATTTTGAAAAGTAAAATATTTAGCTTGACTCTAATTCAGACCAGTGCATATGGCTATCATCATGTGACTAAAAGCTCTCAGTTAAGGCTACTCTATTTCTTCACAATAGAAAGTTTGGTTTTTTGTCTTAGTTATGTCAAATCTTACACATTTTATGCATTCTAGCTAATTTTCTCTGTTACTTGTAAACATAATTTATTTAGGATTGATAAAAGTTTCAGTCATGCTGCTTATGGAACAGGATTTATGTAACAAATTCAAGCACAATGAATTATTAATGCAAACATTTAGTATTTCTGAATGCAAGAACCTTTAAAGAATTTTTCAACCACATTGGGAAGAGTGGCAGTCTGAGCAGCCTACACCTGTCTTTGACATCACTTATATTGAAATAAACTAGGAAAAAATGTTGAAACATTTTAGATCTATTTAACGAAATATTGGAAGAGATCAGAGAGCTGTCAGAATCATGCCATCATTTTTAATTATCTAATTTGAACAGCTCTGCATTCAAATATAATCATTTCCTAGACCCTGTATATTCTTTCATCAGTTTCCTTACAATTCTATTTCTCTCAAGTTACAGCTTGAAATACCCTTGTATTTAATAATCTTTCTGCAGGATTTGTAACATTATATTGTCTATATAGAATTAAATAAATTACTTGTTTTAATGCAAATGAGGCACAAAGGAATCTTTGCTGACTTCTCTGTAGTTTAATTGTGTAGGGAATTTTGATTCATGCTGGCATTCATATTAAGATTTGCCAGGACATAATTTAAAAAAAAACATTTAATGTGTTCATTTCTTTATATTTTTACCTCCTTGGACATGAATTATTGTCAAAGCTCAGTGAGTGATTACTAAAATAAAGTTCTAAATTTTAGTTTTCAGAGGTTTAGGAAATTTTTATTTGCCTGATTCCATTTTTGGAGAAGATAAATGCTGTGGTGTAATAAGGAGTCATGTCATTAAAGGTCCCAATCCGAAAATAAGGATAATTTAATCTAGCACCTTGTTTACATGATTGCACATCATGTTGGAAGGTTAAAAATGTGTATTTGTACGGCAGTGAATGTGCAAATCAATGTGTATGTATTTATTTACCAGTGTATGTTTATTTCATTTAGAAGCTAAACATTATTGAGACATGATGAATGATATACCAATACTTCTGTGACTTGTTTGAGGGAAGCAATGTTTTCCATCCAGTTGGTGCACGCGCAGTCAGGGGTAGTGTGCTTTGGGCATTCCCTGCAGAAGAGTTGGTAAACGAGCCCTGTGAAAGACCCCTGTGACAGACCTGTGGCACACCGTGTAGAGGTTCAAGGACAGGGTTTGCTCAGCCTTGGCTGGGGAAGGCTGCGAGGAGAGATCACAGCTGCCCTCAGCTGCTGCACAGGGTGTGGGGACGGCAGGGCCACACTCCTGAGTGCAGAGCTGTGCGACAAGAGACAACAGGCACAGCACATGTTCTGTTCGGGAAGTTCTGAACAGACATTAAGGTATGTATTTTTTGTTGTTGTTGTTTTCATTGTGGCAAAGTCATGCATTGATTACTGGGAAAGTTTGGAAGATCTCCATTCTTGGAGATAGTAAAAAAATTCTGTCTGGAGAGCCCTGAGCAACCTGAGTTGGCTGAGTCCTCCTGAGTAGGAGGTTGGACAAGATAACCTCCAGATGTCCCTTCCTACCTATATGTCTGTGCATATAGGAAAATGATTTTATTATGTCAGTAAACACTTTTATTTAGCATATAGGACAGTAAACTGACAAAAGGTATGTGTTAACACTGATGGAATCACTTTTATCAAGAGAGAGAAAATAGTAAATTTACTTTTCTATTGCTGCAGTCTCTCAGAGGATTATCGAGGGCATCAAATTGCATTTTAGATTGTGCAAACGTTTCCTTGCAAACTTTTATTTGTATTCCCTCTGTTCTAAAATGAATAGTTTGGAAAATATACTAGATATCATGAATTTTCTTAACTTGGCCATGTTTAAAGTCCAGCCTGAGCAGAGAAGAAAAATTTTCCTCAAATATTAGCAGCAAACATTTTTTCTTTTTTTTAAGCAGTACTTCAAACTTTGTAGGCACGTTACGGACCAAATAATGGAGCAAACAGCAGTATTTAGTTTGAGCTAAATCTGATTTGGACTTGGATCCTGATCCTCCAAGCATTTGTTTTTACATATTTTATGTCTATAAGATCTTCTTAAAGCCAAGGACCTGCATGTTTCAGACTGCTTCTCTTGTTTATATTGCTTCTTTTCTCCTTCTCTTGTTTTGAAAGACTTAGTAAATGAAGCACCTCAGTTCAAACTGAATCATTTTGCTGATTCTAATGTTGACAGCTATTTCAGTAATGCATTAAATTTTTAATTAAGCAGAACTTTTGCTATTAAATAATTTAATTTCTGATTGTTATCCAAGTAATCAAAGCATTTTCCAAACTGTGTGGGCTTTTTTTGAAAAATACAATTGTAATGGACAGATTTATTTATTATTTTTTTTAAATGTCAAGCTATAAAAGTATAGAAATAATTTTCTGATGAACATAATCATGGTCTTGTCAGAGAAACTTTCAGATTGACAGCAGAATTTTAGTTATTGGTTCTCTCTTCCACTGCAGGAGAGACCAGTAAGAGTAATTCTTGAGAGGTAATTCCCATAGAGTGTTACATTTGGTGAGAGGAATAATGCCTACTAACAGAGGAGTAAATATGTTTGCAAAACAAATCATAAAATGTATTCCTCTTCCCTTGATTGCTATTTGCGATAGTGTTACTTTAATTAAAGTTGGGTATAGTCCTTTTAATTTACTTGCTCTGAGGATTTGGGCGCTGCAGATTAGCATTTATTAGGGTTTGAAATTTTATCTAGATTTTAATTAAGAGCTACTGCAACTCAATGTCAGATTCAGGAACCAGCACAGTTTTAGTTCTTCTCTTGTCAATTTGGAGATTTAGAAAGGAGTTGTGTATAATAGGAAAACTGGCATTAGCAGCAGCACAAAGTAACAATAACTTCACGGTAGTTCCTCTTTCACATATGCACCATTTATGTAGCTATAATGTATGTCCAGATGGAATTATTGGAAATATGTTTAATTGCATTTGATGCAAAACAGAAGTCTCCTGTCACGTGATCATCAGCTCTCTGTGTTTATGAGGACAAGCCCCATGCAAACCTTTGATTGTGAACCTTGATAACAATGCCTGCAAGCTCCAAGATCTGTTACTCAGGATCACATTTTCTAATTGCAAAATTTCATTTTTCCCCCAGGTAATCTATCCCAATGTAATTTTAAGGAATGCTGTTCTGAAATATGTTTGTATTAGGACTCATATCAATGCTGTCTCTTCTTCTATGCAATATATTTTCTTGAAGCTGGGAGACCAGATTACAAGCTTTGGGCGTTGTTAACATATTTGTGAGATATCACTTGCTGAAATGAGAGTAAAAGGAAACCCCAGTAGTAGTTAACATGATGTGATGACAAGATTTGGTATTTCTTTCCTAGCAAAGATATAAATCTGAAGGTGACGAACAATTTTCACTTTAAAACATGGATTGTTGATCAATAACCGATCAATAATTAGAAAGAATGAGGAAGAAAGACAGACAAATCTACAATTCCACAAAATAACACTTCCAATTCTGGTGGTAACAAAAGTCTGTGCAGCATCACTTAAACTAATAAGAAAAAAAAGTCTTTCAGTCATCATTCTGTGATGGTAAAATGAATTGTCAGATATTTTCTGGCAGAGTCACTCCATGGTGTTTCTTAAGAGGATAGTAAGTGGTCCCCACAATGACTGCTTTACAGCCATTGGATTAATGTATGTGAAGAGATGCTTAAGCAAAGGGGTTAGAGCTTATTAAAACCTGTAGTCAATGCTGCCAGAGTTATTATTTGTAGAATATAGCTTTGACTTGGTACACAACCAAGATAGGAAAGCAAAGAGCTACAAACCTTCCCAATTTTTCTTTTGGATCACCTTAGCAGGACTCAGGCTTTTTGTAGTTTAGCCAGTCAGAGATTTTAAAGCCAAAAGCTCAGCTTCCTTCCACTAAAAATGCACAAAAGGAATAACAGAAAGTTTAAAAGTCCTATCTTTTTTGCAGTTTAGTATTTTCAATTCTGTATTATGCCCAATCATATTCACATATTTTCATATTATGCAAATTAAAATTCGGGTTTAATTTGCAACTTATTAAAAAACAGGATTTGCATCATTTAGATGCCAAAATAACAGACTCTGGACTGCTCTGTAACAGATGTGAAACTGGTATCCAACGTTGAATTTTGGCCATATACACACTATCTCTAATGAAAGCCAGAGGAAGCCTATGACCAAAACAAGATGTAATACACTGAAAAAGGAGAGGGATCAGAAGAAGTGACTACCTACAAAATTCTCCATGACTGCTCCTTGGCAGGTTATGGCTCCACCTAATGTAATGATCACCTTCACATTTCAGAGGCTTTGGCAGGTAGAAAGAGCACACCAGATGATGTTTTTTACAAGTTTAGCAATTAGAGAGAGGCATTCCAGGATCCTTTTTTTTTTTCAAAGACTCTTATAATTCTGTCACAACCATGAGACACTAACTGAAATTGGTTCTTCAAAATGCTGCTAGTGCAGGTTTCCACACATAGGGTAAGTCAGAAATTCCTGTGTTACTCTTCCAGACGGAACAGTAAAAAAATGAGCATGCACTTTGGAGTGAAAGTATGTATGCTCCCCCAAAGGCCCTGATATTGCTGCAACTGCTTTGTTCTCTGTACCCTCAAGCTGTGAAGAGATGTAACACTCCCCTTTGACAAGCTCAACATACTGTTTTCACTCAGATATATATTGTCTTCTGGTAAGTCCTGTAACACAGGGCTTAAGAAACTGCTTCATATTCATGATATCTGTGCTCAAATATGCTGTTAAGTCGTATGTCAGAGGAATTTTGGAGGCCCTCGGAGTTCTGCGTGCATCGATGAAGGCATAAGGTCACAATTCAAAACATTTCTTAGTTACTATAAGATTTGATTATACTTAGTGAGTGGAGCCATGCATAGAATAAATCTAATCTTCACAGTTATTAAAATGTTTGTAATATCAGAGTGGATTTTTGTTCACATCAATTTTCAAAGAAACCATTGTCTTTTCAATTAAAGAATTTGATAGTATTATGAAGAAATTAGCTTTTAAATAAAAAATATTTAGATTGAAAAAGACAAAAAATGCTAACAAAGAACAAAGTTTTCCTGTTTACACTTAACGATGCGAGTTAGGAAGAAATGTCTTTTATTCACTTTGGATCCCAGTCAGGACTGTCGTACATTTTCCTACTGTTAGGTTCTCTCAGAGAGTTTTCCTGTAAATCTTTCATAAGTACTTTTCTGTTGTCACAGCATCTCAGTTTCAAGAAGCAGCAGCGGTAAATGGATTTGTTTAAAATATACAGGTCATTCTTTCCTTATCCCGCTGAGTGCACTACTAGCCCCATTAGTTGTGCACATACCAGTGCAAAACAGGTATGTTTGTACAATGGAACATTGTTCAAGAAATGGATTTTAGTACATAAGTTAGAAACAAAGTTCGTATCGTGAAGCTTATATCTCTTTCCTTATCTAGTATTCACTCTTCCCTTGCAATTTTGTTCTAAACTGTGTACTTTGCAGTGTGCATAGGAAAAGATGCAACTCACGTAACAGTAGAAGAAACCCTTGTATTTCTATTGTAGCATTCATCTCATGTTTGAACTATATTCTTAAAAAAGAAAATATTAAAGATACTGTCTTGATCATTTATATTTGCATTTACATGCAGCGTGTTTTGTATGGAAGGCTTATTTTACATCTGTGTTTTAGTTTGAAGTTTCAGGAAGTGCTACAGCCTGAAGTAAGTCATGCACTAAAAAAGAAGATTATAATGGGATATCTATCTTCCCTGGTTTGCTTTTAAATTTCTCTCCTGGCACATTTTACACAAATTAATTTGACAGTAACAAAAACTAAAAAGGTGTTTGGATTACTTCAGCAGTAAACTAGCAACAGAACCATGTCATTTCAATTTATCACTTGTCTTTAAGTGTGTGAAACCTTAGTTCTTCATCACATTGAAATAGATTGCTTATATATAGAAAAAAGCTGTAGACTTCACAGAGAGGAAAAAAAAAAAATCAACTGCCAGCTGAGCCTTCACATTCTCCCTGACTTGCAAATTTTTTTAGTGAATCTCACACTACCTGAAGTAGAACAGCATAGTAACCTTAGTTTTACCCCTGTTACTATGTCTCAAGTTATTAGGGGTTTATCGATCAAAACGAGCTCTGGCCCTAACAGCACACTGGGCCTTTGAAATTATAACCTGAGCGGCAAATCCCGTGAAACCAAACTTAACCCCTACAGCAAGCTTTTATCCTACTAGCATAAATCTGTGTTTCTTGGTACGCTGAAGAAATCTACTATATTCCCAGGGTTATACAGGAAAACAGAACATCTACTTATCTTATTCAATGAGGCTTGCACAAACGTTGAAAACAAAAGGGAAAAAATGAAAATACAAAAAAAAAACCCCTAAAAATTTGTATCTTTTCCTGTAATAAGTTCTACAGAGACTGAAAAGTGGAGATAGGCTACACAGATGATATGTTATAAAGTAATTGTTAAAAAAAGCGCAAATATTCTTTGAGTAATCTTACCTCCAGGTGTCTCCTGTTTGTAAGCTCAGAAAGAAAGACATGCGATTTCTTCTAGTATTTCAAATCTGAAGTTTTGCCTTTTTTTGGTCAAAATATGTGAGGTCAGAGCAGACATATTATATTTACAGAATCCAAGATTTAAAGTGAATGATTGATCTGTTGAAAATCCGACATGATTTATTGTGCATAATTAAAGAACTAGTACACTTGTAATCTAAAAAGCCCCAGTGGACAAATTCTTCCAGCTCAATGATAAATATCTATGTTAAATTAACTTAGTAAACAACAACAACAACAGTATAATCTCTATTTCAAATTATATTCCTTTTTCCAATGGGATTTAATACTATGCTGCTGCACGTGGCAGTTCTATTACTGATCATTAGGGTCTCGTGCTCTTGATCGTGTCTTGCTGCAGAAACCAAGACTAGTGAAACAAAAAGTAGTAATAGTATTACACCTTTAGGTTCAACAAAGCATTGATACAGTGGATAAAAATGAGGTTTGATTATTCTTCAGAGGCCTTTTCCTTGTCAGAATACCTGGGTACTTTTTCTGAAAAGTAAACTATATAATCTAAGGAGAAATCGTTCTGTTTACCCCAAGTAGACATAATAGCAGATACCAGTAATATCTGGAAAAGATTCGGTTACCTTGGGAATAAAAACATTAGCTTTATTCTTCTTTCTGAATTCCACTTTAAAACCTTTATTCCAAGCTCTCTAGAGAAAGTCCCAATTGGCATTTAAATGCATGTATTTTTAAATGAGATTCATAAGGGACTAAATCTATCAAAGTTTCCTACAAAAAAAATTAATAGAGAGATACTTCTTATAGGTTTTGAAGTAAAGAATTAAATTATATCTCTAAAATTGAGTGGTGCTAGCTTTCTGGAGACTAATTTAAACTTTTTGTAGAATAAGTGTTACATAGAATTAAGGACAGGTAGCTTTAGATTTCATGTCTTCTCTGCAACAAAGGATAACATATTTTTTCCATTAAATTTGGAACAGGACAAAAGATACCTCATCTTTTCATCATTTTGAAATTTCATTTAAAGCACAAATTAGGCTCATATATTAAGAGGGCTTTCAGTGACAGCACAGTGATGACATTAAGCAATCTCTTAGAGAATTTTGCATTCATTTTTCTATTCCATATAGATATAAAGATACATTCCACTTTTAAAAATAATTATGTACCTCCTTGAGGTCTGGGACATTTGCAATAGCTTTATTACCTAAGTCAAGTAAAAAAAACCCAAACCATTTGTAAGCTAGAATGGTTTTCTCTTGTGTCTGGTTTGTACAGAATGTTAAAGTATTAAAAACTCGGGAAAAATCTTGTCTCTGGGAGTTTTGCCAGGGTCGGTGATGTCAGGACTTCATCCCCCAGCAGGATTTTCCTGCTGATGCTGTGCTGCAGACATGGTCACAGACTGTCCCCAGCAAGGGACAGCACACGGCTCTCCCAGCAATGCCTTCCTCCAGCCCCTGCCATGCTCCATCTGTCCAGGGCTGGCAAAGTTTGCAGAGAAAGAGATCATATCTTTGCCATGCACTCATGCACCAGAAGACTCTTGTTCCTGTGTCATATTTAAAGATTTCCTCTGTTATTCTGATGTTTTGTGGCACATAAATGCTAAATGCATTTAGCAGAGCTAGTCTTTCCATTTGTGTAGTAAGAACTAACCTGCCTTTCCAATCACCACAGTCAGAGGTAGCACTTTGCCACTACTTGGGGCTAATTCTAAAACTCGTAATTGATCTCATGTTTTAACACAAGAAAAAGGATTATATACCACAGATGGAATACCTTCCTCTCAGTTGTGTATGTGACAAACACTTGTAGTTTCCGAACTGTTTGTTATAATTCACAGCCTCTGTGTATCACAAGCTAAAATTGAAAATAGCCAGCAAATTGCAAATACATTTTCTAGATAGGTACAATTTGAAGCATGAAACAATCAACTGAAAAGTCTCTTGGGGCTCTGGGCAATTAACCAGAAATACACTTAGTGTGGCATTGCTAATCCAGTTATATAAAGAGGAAAAGCAATTGCTAATAGTAACAACTTTTATTAAGCTACCTGAATAAAATGCACAGCCAGCCTCTTAGGATAAATGCTTTTCTTTCTTTTTTTAAAATGTTAAACATTTTAATTGTCATTAAAACAAATCCTTTTTTTTTTTTTTTCCGGTTTAATTATGTCTTTTTGTTATATTTTCACTCCTAATTTGCCCTACCAGTAGAGACTTCTTCACACTCAGTCACAGACTTCACACAATTCTAAGGTTTGCAGAATTGTTTGGTATGAAGCACAAAACTGTCTTTCAGGCCATGTACAATCTCATCTAGTTTAATGTCTTACTCATCCTAACTTTTTTTTTTTGTAAGTAAACTGTATGAGTACTCATGGCCACATTTTTTCTTGATCATCTGAACAATCCTAGATGTATTTGAAAGGATTACTCTCATAGTGGGTCTCCTGAATTGCCTTTCATCTGTCATGCTGCAGCCTTTGTTAGTTCACAGCAGAAGACACTATAGATTTCTGTTTACATGGATAAAATAGAAAAGTTTGCTTTTCTATAATACCTTCTCTATTTCAAGGTATTTCAAAGCACTTGAAAGAACATCCTGGCTGAGTTCAATGCTACTGCAGTGTGTGAGTAGGCAGTTGCAGCAGCCCTTCAGGACTGCATATTTAGTAACAGCACAAAGGCAGACATTTCAGGTAGTATAATGAAAGAAGGTATGTTGAAAGGATGGTGAAAATGTGTGAAAGGGATTTCACTGTGAGAAAACAAGCAAGCTGAAAAAAACCATCAAAAAACTATGTGAGAGTCATAGCATGTTTTAAAACATTTTCCTCATATATAAAAGATGTAAAAGATTATATGATTGCAAGATGTTACATGCTGAAGATATTTTCTTGTTTAATAATCTCTGTTCTCTGAACTGAGTTCATATAAAACTTTCGAGATCATCAAAAATATAAAACTAGCATCATGTTGTGTTCTTAGCCTTCTCTGAAGAGAAGGCAAAGAAGCAAAGGACTACAAATATTGGATTATTTTTCATTACTGAGTGTAGCAATTCCCGTATGCTCTAGAAAGTGTAAGCTTCATATAGATTTGGCATTGCTAATGCGTGTTCTCTACCTTTTTGTGGAGCTGACACTTGGCAAGTGTCAAATTAGTACCTTTCCTCCCCATTAATCTTGCAGTAAATATATGGGTATCTCTATATGTAATGATTTCACTCTTGGTTGTTTTGACACATTTGTCAAATTCCCGGTGTTCTCTTTCAAGTGCAGGCTAATTGACTGTCCCAAGGCAAGCATCTGAAACGTGTATGTGCTATTTTTGTAGTAGGGGAGAAAATATCGATAAACTAAAAATGCTTGAGAAGGCATAAGCAAAAGCTCAAAATATGCTATTTCAAAAAAAATTGCGCAAAAAGGTTTTATAAATAATGGAGGTATAAGATAAGATGTGCCTTTAAGTCTGTAATTTCAAAATGACACTTAATAAAAGGTCTAACTTTCAGTAATATGCTGCATATATCATCCTTTCAGTTAATGAATCTTCCAAAGAAGATCGTGGTATTTATTGAAATCAGATGAACTTTGAACCTTAGACCCACTCTCAAGACCTGCCTTTATGAAAAGACCCTAACCCACTTTTTACTTTTATCCCCTGTGTTTCTGTTTCCTTCCCTCCGCTTTTTTTCACCTGTCCTTTTTTTTCCAGTAACAAAAGAAAGTAGTTTGGTTTTTTTTAACAGTGAACTTCATGCATTGCTGAAATGGAAGTGCAGACAGTTTTCAGTCTCATATCTTTAACCACAGAAAGTCTCAACCTCGGTTGCCTAACTGTCTCTTGAGAAACAGCTCTTATTCTTCCTAATGGAAATAGCAGTTCCCAGACCTTGAGATTAGAAATTCACTATGGGCTGTGGACTAACTTTCAAATACTGCCTATGGTCCTCAGTTTATTCCACTAAATTCTGTCTGAATAATCACTTTTTGTCTTTACATCATGACTTCATGCTACAGATATTTATACTATTTTTTAATTTCCTCTTTATTGTATCATTTACATTTGATTCCCTGAGTGTTATATTCGCCGGTGTGAGTCAGTCTGTGAGATGTTATGAACAGGGAGTGTATGTTCATACATCTGCTAAAGCTTCAAACACCTTGGGCACTCTGTAGGAATTAAGAAAATACATTTTCTAAAATGATGAAACATGACATTAATATAGAAAATGTCAGTCACTTGTTATATTTTGTCAGATAAATATTATTTGCTGTGGCAGAGTTCAATGCTTAATAATACATTGTTCTTGTCAGTACTGTTTAAAGTGCACATGATTCATGCTAAACCTTTATCTTAGCTGATAGTGAACGTAGGCACTTAGCATTTTCCGAAACCAAATTTCAGTTCAGAAGTTTAATACACTTCCATATTTCCTGCAATAGACAAGAATATTCTGCCTTCTCCAGAGATTTATTTATCTCAGTAGCATAGAAGAGGTTTATGGTGCCAGTGCTGTGGTTTTACAAGATCTACTGAAACAGTATTTAACAATGCACAGTATGATAATGCAGGATTTACATATATTGGAAAATGTTTGCTATTGAAATTTAGTTTAGAATGAAAAAGTGTGCTTCCTGGCAGAATGAAAATGAGAGGCAATGTGGCTTGGTAAAAAAATTAAGAAGCTTTGCAAAAAATCTGTTGTTAGAAGATAACTAGTCACAACATTTTAGAAAAGTATAAAATGCCATGTTTCGACTTTTTGCTTTTTGTTTATCTTCTAAAATTTTTAAAAGAAATATAACAGTGTTTTAAATTTTATTGCAATATTGTTAATTTACGTCTATTTATCTCTAACTATAAGAATGAGAATGTTCTGATAGAAAAGACATTTTATCTAGGACCGTGTGAATACCTGGAGATGTTTTTCAGATTTGTCCAAACTCAAATAGGCTTGCAAATGTTTGCAGTTTTTCCCAGATTTGCTTTCACCTTTCAGTAATATGAAGTTACAAAGGAGAAGTATACCTTTCAGTCATCTTCTCCATTCTATTTAGCAAACTTCTAAACATTCCTGTTCTTACACAAATAAAAGGTGTGAGGGAATGGCTTAAAGTTGCAGAAGGTGAAGGTCGTACTTGGTATTAGGAAATGACTCTTCGTTAAGAGGGTGGTCAGTTGCTGGAACCTGCAATCAAGAAAAAGGGGTCATGGCTGCAAGCCTTTAGGTGTTGAGCCATTTGGACAATGCTCTTGGTTTATATGGTTTAACTTTGAGGTGGCCCTGTGTGGAGTCAGGGAAGTTATCCTTGTGGGTACCTTCCAAATGAAAATATTCTATGGTTCTATGGTTACTTTTGTCATGGCATGAAATTTTTTACACTGATCTAATCTGGCTGCTGTATAAAAATCACAAACATAAGGAAGGTCTCATATCTTAGACTGTGACTTTTAAAAGTTTTTGAATACTCTTTAAGTTATATATTGATATGAAAAAATATCAAATCTTTTAGTAAGGCAAGCTTGTAGCAACTTTTGCTGTCAAGAACTGCTGCAAATTGTGTCCAGATTTAAATACAGGTATGTATGTTGATATTTTTCAAAACATTGGAGATTATTTTGATATATTTTAAAGACTAACACATCAGGACAGTTTCAAACTTTAAGCAAAAAAGTTACTAAACTCATTCATTAACAGCACACTTCATGCTAATGAAGTTCATTTTACATGTTATTAACCATCAGCAATAAGTATTCAAAACTGTTAGTGTTTATACTTAGTAGGCTTTTCTTCCTTCTTCTCCATCTTTCCTCCTTGTGCTTGATGTTTTTATGCTATTTGGGGGTTACATCTGTCAGTATTTAGGAGACGTCTGTACAACCCTCTCAATAACATTTGGTTAGCCCTGAAGTGGTCAGGCAATAGGACTAGATCCTTGTAGGTTCTTTCTATTCTATTCTATTCTATTCTATTCTATTCTATTCTATTCTATTCTATTCTATTCTATTCTATTCGCAATCTTGATTTTAATTCAGATGATATTGCAGAGCACTCTATTATTCCAAGTAAATATTAGGACTAGTTTTAATCATATTTCTCAATGTGACTGTCCTTGCATGCAATTTAATAATATTTTGTCTTCCTTCTTATCCTGCTCCCAAAAGGGAGACTCCATCATGCTTGGTTTTGATTTTGCTATTCATCTTCCTTGTGTATTCAGCAGGTTGCCTGTTTGCAGTCCTTGGCTCTCATTTTTTTCTGTACAGCACCACTTGGGTATCTCCTACGTCTGATGTGCACTGTTTGCACCTTTGGTTGCTCACACACTTATGTGAAATGCATGGACGCTGTGTCTGGCTACACATTCTCAGAGCCACCAAAGGCATACTGTTGCTGGTTACACTTTTTAGTTGAATTACTCTTGGTTTGCAGACAAAGCCAAATAATTATATCTTGGTTCAAATGTTATAATTTATGGGTGTCACGTGCTTCTGCTTTGGCTACACTATGTTGCTTTGCCACACTGAGTTCAACTAATCGTCTATGATCTTTTTTTTACCTATGGCACCTCTGTAAGGTGATTAATCCCTTTGAAAAACAGGGATTTTAGATAGCTGAGTGAGTAATCCTCCAAAAGTGCCTAGAAGAATCATTCGGTGACTAATACAGATTACACAGGGCCCATCAGATGAGAGGAATTCCACCTCTATGCCACCGTCAGCCTTTCCACAGACAAGCTGTTCATACATGCAGGAAGTTTTCTAGCAGTTCTTGTACTAGCACTGAGTAGGGAAGATCCATCCTTGTTAAGTGTTGCAAAGGTAGATATTTATGGACACATACAATTGCAAAATGCCATTGTTGCATTTCAAGTAAACTCAGTATAGTTTACAGACAGAAGCGAATTCTAGATTCTTTTCTAGATTAGCACTTTCCTAGTTATTCTCAGAAAGTAGTTATTTCTCATTTTCAGAGGAAATGTGATGCACTTTTAAGGTTAGATTCACTTTTTTTTTTTTACTAGACCTATTTCCTAGATTATTCAGGGCTCTGAACTTGCCAAACTTGACTGAACTAGTTCAGGTAATATTGTTTGCAGTCTAAGTCATGGTTAACCTTTTCTGTAATACCAAATGTCAAAGATCAGGAAAAAATATCTTATCCTGAGTCTGGTTAAAACACTGCTGTGGTTTAACAAATATTACAAAATAATAACCAAAGCCTAGCTCATATAGAATGAATACTCTTGATGTCCACTCGTCTGTATTTTTTCCCTTTGTCAAGTCAAAGTTCCTCATTTTTCAGTGCAAAACTCTCTGTAGCATCTCTGCTCTTGCTGCATGCTGCTGAGCTGTAGCTACTTCTGCTTTTCACGGTTGTGCAACTCCATTGTTTGATTTTGTTTCTCCCCCTGTACTGCGATGCCTTTATTTCTGTCTTGGGAGCTCCTTTTTCTCCGAAAAAAGTCTTTGCCTTGTCTGTTCAGATGCCTAATCCAGGTATATTGCTTTGTGCTCAGCCTTGCAAAAATGGCATCCATTTTTTTTAAATTAGGGAACAATAAAGTACGGAACAAAGAAGTAAATTGATGCCTTCTTTTATAAACTCTACACATCTTCTATGCATTATAAAACTTATAATAACTGATATTAGGCATAAATTCTAATACCAGTGTGTAGTTTGGATCACAAAATTTTAATTCATGGCTTCTGCCATATTTTATAAGCAGTGACCACATTTGAATTCTTTATAATCAATAAACCACAAAGCAGTTTGAGAGCCGATTTTAATCACGACTCTTCAGGCTTTTAGCTGTGCTGTGACCTGAGGTTGTAGCTGGAATTTGAGTACTCCTGGTACTCTCAATCATTCACTGTAGAAATGTTGCAGTTTCCTTGACGTCTATACACCATGGCCATAAGAATGGGCTTTTGCATGTCTTACACTTGCCTTGGAAGAGTAGGTTGGAAGGTGCCCAGATCTCCCTGCTGAGACATAGACTCAAAATTAACTTTCATTCCCCTAGTTCTTCCTTGTCACTTGGCATGGGATTGATATTAATGTTGGGGTACAGAAGCAGCTACTTCTCAACTAACTAGGATTCATTAGTAACAGTTTGTCAGTTTTTACTATTAGTGCTACAGCAGCCAAAATGCTTGGGATTTTTCAGTAATTTTTAAGTGCTCTTCACTTCTCTACTGTACACAGATGCTTTTTTCAGCCTGTGCTTGTCAGTTGTAGCTGACAGACTCCCTTTTCTCTTTGAAGGGCAGACCTTTTAAAAGATCAGATGTCCTTTGATCTTGGGTTTGATAATTTTCCATATTCTCAGCAGTCAGTTGAGACACTCCTCCTTGATTAGAGTCTTAGCTGCTATTTTGAAGGACAGTTCTAATCTGGGATGTGGTTTATTTTTGCTATTTTTTATTAAAGAATTATTATAAAAGTGCATCAATTATATACCAACAAGCAATTACAGATGACTTTATAACAAATGAAGGATTGTAAATGTAAATACAATGGCAATCAGTGTTTGTACAAGGCAGAGATCCTCTGTTCTCCATACGAATTTCACTGAAGCTCCCAGCAGCAGAAGCCAGAGAACAATCCCACAGAAACCTCCCCTGGCTCCTTTAGCAACATACCCCACTGGGGCACGCTGCCATCTAATAAAACAGTTTTTCTGTGATTTTTTAGACAGATTTCGAGTCATGTTTTCAAGAAAATCTGAAATAGTTTTAGTATGAGGCTTTGCAAACATCTTACAGCTATCTCTTTATCCACCCACTTTTAATTCTGTGAGATTGAACAACGTACATTTATGTCATTGCTGCACTATGTGCTGTGAAAATATGAAGAAAATCACGGTCCCCTTCAAGAAATTCTCTGTTTAAGCAATCATAAAAGAAGTAAACTTGTGTATATAGGGATGAATTTATCCAAAGCTCCATAAATAACTCTCCATAATATCAGAAAACTTAACATCATTGATACATTCCACTGGGGAGTGTCCAAATGTTCTGATTACTTTGGCCACCCTTATTCTTTAGAAATTAGTCTATTCATATGTATTACACATTAAAAATATACTAATTTGTGGTCATCTATTCTTGAGCTTCTATTCCTCACAGTGGACTTTTTTTCAAATATTTCTGTGACAGTCTATTTCCAGTTGGGAAACCTTTTATTGTGATTGCAGTCCCTTGAAAATTGCTTAAGGAAGCTGACCTCCCTGTTTGGAAGGAGAAATACTGTGGTAGTCCCATTAGTCCTCATGAGAAAAATGAACAACACGTTAGCAACAATTATGTAACAGGAAATGGGACTTTAATATTTTCTATATAATGCATTTTAAAAAGTTTATGTTAGGGGGAGAAGGGTAGATGGGTGGTCGGATGGATAGTCAGTAGTAGTTTTTTTAAAAACAGCCAATTTCCAAAGAACATAAAAAATATCTTCTGAAAGATCATCTTGAGAAAGCAATAAGTATATACTGAGTAGAATGCTTTAAAAATAATGAGAATGGGATTTTTATTCAGGAGCAGAATTTTACAACCCTTGCTGGTGTGGCACTGAGAGCATTTTTTCACACTTTCCCTTATTGGTCTCTGAAGTGTAGCTGGGAATAAAGGCGTATGGGTTGGAAGACTACGTGTTTGTTGAATAGCCATCTGTTACAGTATCCCTTGGGGATAATACATCAAAAGGAGATTTCAAAATGGAAATGCTATATGACCATTGCAGTGATGTCTTACTTCACAGAAAGACTTAAATCATGACATGGGAAAGTGTGAATTGCTTCTCCTTTTAGGTGTTAGTCTTGTAGCCCGGTGCTCACAGATTAAATGTCAACACCGTAAGATATCATCCTGCTTATCAAAGTACCAAAATTTCCAAAATATGTGTATCCCCAAATCCCAGGCAGTCTCCTTTGCCAGATCCCTAATGCTCTCTGCTCAGCTCCAAAGCCATCAGCTTCTCTTCCATTTCTCTTACAGTGTCCTACTGTGTCTTTGATATGAAAACCTTACCACCCTGGAAACTGAGCTACAGTCAAATTAATTTAATAAAATAAATAATGTAAATAATACAGAACTGATTGCGTTAGCCAGTTTCATATTTAATTCATAAAACTTTCCATGTTTTAATTTACTTGCTGCTGCTACTGCAAAATTTACATTCTTCTTCACCACAGGTTTGCTGGAGAAAAAACGTTTTCGGTGATAGAATAAAAAATAGTAGGAAAAGATAAAGGATTAAATGTGGAAGTGAGTTAAATGGTATCACTGTGCGGAAAACAGATGATACTGCTGTTTGTTAGCAAAACTTAGTTCTCTAGCAAGGTTTTTAGAGTTTTGTGATAGGAAAAATGAAAATTGGCCTTATCTGTATTTTATTAGCAGTACTGTTGCTATTGTTCTTCTGATGATAACACCACAGATGTGATAAACCCTTCACAGACAGACAGAGCAAGGCCACAGTTTGGCCCAGGCTTATGACGGGTGCCTCTCCGTTCTAGTGGTGTGCAGTGCACCTGTAGGCCAGGATGCAAAGGTGCAGCTGTGCAGACAGCGGTGCAAAGTTCATCAGCTCTAAGGGAACACTACATTTAAGCCTGGGCCAGGAGCCATGCTGACTTTCTGTTCAGAATTTTTGCTGCTCATTGCACTGCATGTTTTTCTGAACTTAGGTTTTTGGATCATATCAATAAGAAACCCTTTGAGATCTCTTTTTCTATTTGTTTTAAAGGACTTGCAGTGACTTGGAACAATATGTTTGCTGGTTTCCACCCGTGATTAAAATTATGCTCAAATGAAGAGACATATATAGACCTTATGCTGGTTTTTATCCTTCTGGGTTTGCCATCTCCCTCAGTGCACTTTCTGGCCCAGAGCACCCTCAACATGACGCCCCAGCCAGGTGCTGCCTTCCTCAGCTTCCAGCTCTCTTGTCCTTTAGAAGCAGCTGGCTTCTCTGTTCCCTCTGGAGCTTTTTTACCTTAACAAAGCAGTTTTATTCCTACCTGCCTTAAAAAGTAACATGCAACTTACAGAAATATAAAAATGGTAGAAGGATTTTCAGGGAAAATTTCAATCTGACTCAGCTCTCCTGATTTAGATTTTATGATTTCTGGCTGCAGAATGCAGCTAAGACATCTTAAGCTCAGTGTCCTGCTTAGGCCAGGAATTTTAGTTTGCAGGACAAATACATTGATTTTCAATTATAGTTTTCTTCCCTCATCTTAAGGTCAGTGTCCTGCTTAGGCCAGGAATTTTAGTTTGCAGGACAAATACATTGATTTTCAATTATAGTTTTCTTCCCTCATCTGCCTCAGCTGATGCTGTCTTCCCTTAAGCACTGCACAGAACCTCGGCTACAAGGATGCACAATGAAATGGCTCACAGAGTTCTCCTTTTGTTTAAAAAGCATAACACAAAATTGATAATGAACAAATATGCAGTGCAATCTATCCTCTTCTGTTGAGCTCTGCTAGTTTAGCAGAAATTTTGCATCTTTCCATATTTTTTTGTGGTTTTTTTCTGTACCTCTAGGTGAACAGTTTTTCATACAGACATTCTCTTTGTTGCCCACAGTAGCACCAGAGAGGCTAACCAGGCAGAGGATGGGGGGAAGCAAAGGGAGGGAAGCAAGAGTGGAGAAAAGGAAAAAAAAACAAGAACAAGCAACCTGTGATAATCTTCTAACGACCACCTCTGTGAGCTGAGTGCAGTTAGACTGATCTCTTCTTTTACTGGATGCCTTTGCTTTTGTCTTCTACCCAACTGCCTTCCTTATGTTAAAAATCTTACTGTGAGAGAGGCAAGAATCGTATCTTGTTTAGGAAGAGCCTGGCAGTCTTCCCTCTCTACCCTTGGGGACACCCTGTATCCTTTCATCATTGTTGTTCCGTGGCCTGTGAACCTGAGCTCACATTTCCCAGTTGGTGAGATAGCATGCCGTTTCTTACCATCTGGCAAGTCAGTATTTTCATACAAAAAAGTTTTGGATTAGTAGTGCAAAGGAGCTAATTATGTTCAGTGAGTGTTTCATGTCATGCAATTATGCCCAAACAAACACGAGATTAATTGTGGAAATGTTTTCTCCAGCAAGTCCCCATTCAACTGATCCAAAGATAAGACAATGTGCATAAAGAAATAGTGGTTTGAAAAGCTATTTAACACCTGCATCATAACTTATTTCTCTAGATGTCCTGAACTGCAATTCTTTTGGGGTTACAGATGGGCAAGTATTCATAATCTCTTGGGTATAGTTTATTTATAGAGTTCCACAGCAAGTCCTTTAGCATAGTCCTGTGACAGTAGGGTTTTACGTTTTACTCTGAGGTTTCATAGTGAGTTTCCCAGGTGAAACTGTTCATTTCCTGTTTTTGTAAAACCCTAATAAAATGCTTGTTTGCTCTCTAAATTTTATTCTTCATTCTTTTCAAACTGAACTGCACAAGGATAATGTGTATTTTTAGAAAATGTGCAGGTAAATTGAATATACAAAATAGGATTTATCATGAGTCGAAGTTTATCACTTCTTTGAGCTGAAGTTATTTTTCTGGTTACCATTTATGGTATTTTATTTCTGGTAAGTTCCTATTTTTTTGCTTCTCAATAAATATGTAGTTCTCTTTTAAAAAATTCAAATGTAGGTATATATTTCTGCTTCAAATTTGTGATATCAAGGAATTACTGTAGAAATTATCATTTGTGGTCATCTACTCTATATTTCTTTCACAAATTATGTGCTTCTTTCTTAGTATGACACGTAACCATGTGCACTTCTGTGGGGGAAGCCTCATGAATGCTGCATAGAGGAAAATTACTGGCTTCTGTGTGTCATGCACAATTCCATTTTTAAAACAGACAAGAACAAGATTTGCTGTTTTGCAAGTGTTACAGTGTAGACTTGTCATTGACTGCCACCCTCAGACCCTTTCCTGGGGATTTTAATGATTTTCTCCTTCCTAGTAAACTTTAATGTACATGTCTTATGAACATTAAAGACTTGTCTATCGTTTAAGTTCAGAGTGTGCAGGAAAGATTCCTGATGATTATGAAGGAAATACTTGTAAGGCAGATGAAAATACAGGGGTTTCCTATTTTAACTGATATTTGCATGTGATGCATCTGAAATGTATATGAGAGTAATCTTTTATTTATTCTAAATTATCAAAGTACAAGAGAAGCTCAAATGTTCTGTACATTTCGTATTTAATTTTGAACAAAGTTTCACTGTTTATTTAAGATGAATCTGATAACCTGGTGTTAAACGTTGTTCTTGTCAAATTTGTTTCCACTGTCAGAGCACTTTCATGTGCTGCTATTGCTCCTCTGTTTTCAAATGACTGTGGGAAAAGCTAACACGCCCTGTGTTTGCTTTAAGTATGGTGAGAAATATTTGTAAACAAGTAGCAAACAATTTTATTTTTATTAATTAAGATTGTTGCAATATATAGATAACAGCTGTGACCTACTGATATTTAAGCCAAGCCTTCTACTCTCGTTCTTTTGGATTCTAAGCAATACTCACATAGTGATTCCACATTGAAGGAGATAAGAGAGTCCTTTGTGTTGGATTCTTGATGGGGAGAGAAGACAGGGCTGGCAGGATCATGACTAACTGAGACCATGCCAAATTCAGCATAAGCTGAAATGGCTGAACAGCTACCTCAATGTACAATGCTAATTCTAAATGACCTGTCAGTGTATAGTAGCAAAGTAAATATCTGATTACTGCAGGAAGATCTATAGCAGAATGGGGAGCTATGAAAACATAACTATATTTTTTTGAGTCTGACCTTTGTACAATAGTTCAGGATGAAGAGCTCTAATAGAAGTGGTAGACTGAACCTGTTCACACACACTGTACTCTGTGAACAGTCTGGTATCAAGGTATTCCACACAAATAGCAGGCATTAGTTTGCAACTTTGTGTTTAGAAAGATGACACTGGAATTTGCAATAAGCTTGAATAAAGTCTAATGGAAGGAAGCACTACTTCTACTTAAAATTACACCCTTCCACAAAGAGGAGCTTAAAAGTCTTACTGATTTCTCCAGCCAGCTGTTAGATGCATACATTTTCTCCAGGCATGGGATCTACCTGTAGTTTCCACCAGAGGACAACACCAGAGAAGAAAGACAGCAGCAACAATGCACTGAAGGTGGGGAATATGTCTTGTGGTAGCACATTCCCTGACAGCCTCCAGTGCCCTAAACCCTCTCCTGTCACACAGTTTGGCATAACTGGGACATATTGCTGCGCGTGGCGATGTGTGGATGCGTCTGTTGTGGGCCCATATATGCAAGGCATCTTATTCTGTGAGTCTGATGACTTGTGAGGCCTGAGCAAGACAAAAACAAGACAGAAGAAACCATAAACAAGTGTGACCCACCTTACTGTGCTACTTTGTGGGATGTAGCAAGTCTTAGCATTCAGTTTCTCAGACTGCCAAACCACAGTGCTGCCTTAAATGGAAGTTTTTATACGCTGCGGAACAGAACAGTCGAAATTAGTGAACCCAGAATATCTATGAGTTTCTGTTGCTATGCTAAGAAGTATGAAAAGACAAAAGATTCGTGAATCAATTATAATTTATGTTTCTAAGTGTGTACAGGTATATATATGACTGTTTGGAAATCTGCCATTGCAAGATAAAATAGGTTATCTCTTTCTTCTTTTTTTCTTTATTCTAAAAATACTTTCTTGTTGCAGGAATATCTTGTATTTACTGTTGCAAACAAGAAGTCGGTGCTATATATTCTTTAATACAGGAGGATTTATGTATCAAATTAGCTTGGAGATATATTTTAAGAAATCACAAAAGTAGAATCTCTAACACAGACTTCACGGTTAAAAATGGCTGAGGAAGAGATGAAATACAATGTAGTGATAGCATAATACTTGGTCTCAGAAGTGCAATCAGAAATTTTATTGCTGAAAAATCTCTGCAGCCCTACTGAGGTCTGTGCTGCTTCACATTTATCTCATATTTAGATCTACCTGAAGTAAGAATTTCTGCTGAAAGATGGAAAAATATCCAGGTTTTACAGAATATTTCATCTTAAAAACAGGGACGAACGTATTTAACGTGGGAGAGAAAAACTAGGTTTTGGAATTTGCTAACTTTGTCGGTGTGCTTCCAGAGGGAAAGCAAGGTTGACCAGGGAGGTTGTGGAGTTGCCATTCCTGGAGATATTAAAAAACCATTTGGAAACGGTCCTTTGCAGCTGGCCCTAGGTGGCCCTGCTTGAGCAGGGGGATTGAAACAGATGATGTCCAGAGGTCCTTTCCAACCTCAGCCATTCTCTGATTCTGTGATCTTCAAAGGAAAAATCTTTGGACCATACTGTCAAGAGATGCAATATTAAGCATAGCAACTTCAGAGTATCCTGCCTCAATAGTAACCCTGAATACTGCAAGACTATTGCTGTTTCATTATAAGCTCATTATTGTTGCAGCTTCAAAGATAGACCAAGATTTGAAGCGGAGTTTATTGTTAGCTAAACTATTTTGCTATGCTGTACTTTTCTAGTTATCCAGCAAGGCCCCGTTTTCACCATAGCTCTCATTAGCATGAGACAGTAAGTATTTCATATTGCAAGCATAATGTGATTTTTAAAACAGAACAAAACTTTCTCCGGGCTGAACAGTCCCAGCTCTCTCACCCTTTCCTCACAGGAGAGATTCCTCAATCTCTTAATTATCCTCATAGCCTTCCCTTGGACTCCAGTACACCCATGTGTCTTGTACTGAGGAGGAGCCCAGCACTCCAGGTGTTACTCCAGGTGCTGAGTACAGGGAAAGGATCACCTCCCGTGACATGCTGGCAGTGCTTCGTCTCATGCAGCCCAGGTTACCAATGAATTAATTGAGTGAACTGAACCCAATATGATGTAATGAAGTAAACACAATGAAAACTTGTGCTGCTAAGTTAAAAAAAAGTATTAAGAAATTCCCTGAAGGATATTATCAGAAATATTAACTTTCTTTGATAGAAATGCAAAATTCATGCTTCTGTAGTTCAATTTTGCCTTTATGTTTAGGAAATTTTAGCTGTGTGTCCGAATTGATTCGAAGTGCAAAGTCTTTGTTGGCAGGTAGCCTAATCAATTTGTTTTGGTTTTATGTGATGACATGCCTGCAGTTTATGATCAATGAATTCCTGAAAATAAATATGATCATATCACAAAAGGAGGCAAGTGAATCGGTCCTGTTGAATTCTAGTCTTGTGAACACTCCCAGTAGCATACACTGGCCAGACTGCTGTAATTCAGCTGTCACCTAGAGCCAGCCTCAAAAAATATTTCTTCGCATTTTTGGGGGGTAAACACTGTACAATGCTCTGAATCTGTCATTTGAAGTAACGAAAGTTTTGGCACGAATGTTTACAATAGGCAAAGGAAAAAGGAATTATTGTTTGGTTTTGATTGAAAATTTATCAGAGTAAGCTGAGTACAACCTTAGTTTAATTCTCTACTTTTGACATGCCATTGGGTAGGTCCATAAACATTCTCGTGTTTAGAAAAACACTTAAAATAAATAATGAAAAAGGAGGCGAAATATAGAATATGAAAGCCTTTGGTTCTTTAAACAGAATTTATTATGTTCGAAGTTACAACTTGATAAAAGGCAAGCATAACTTGAATTAAAATATTAATCCATCCATGCCATTTAGTTCTTTGAAATATTCATAGCCTTTTTTTTAGTGGTCATGGTTTGTGTTAAGGGGGCAGTAAAGTGGGGGAGGCTTTGATGAAAAAAAGCTTTAATTGAGACCAACACAGTCAAACTGACGGGAATGTGAATGAATTTAGAAAATTGGTCCAGTTGGGAGTTATGTTATTGTAGAAAATCCTCTTTAAACTTCATAGTCCATACTCATAAAACACTTAGAACACCATCAATATCCGCCTGCAAAATCCATTTCCTTCTCTCTCTAATGCAGACTTCCAGCTTGATCTTATTTACTCCCCCATTTGTTCTCGTTTCCAAGTACTATCAGTACCATTCAGCTGCCAAAAAAATATGTCTCATATTTTCCCTGTGTGTTTGATGCTTGTTTTGCCTGCTCTTTCCCCTCATCCTGCTTTCTTTTTTTTTTCTTTTCTATTCCTCACTGTATGATCTTTGAGGCAGGAATCCTATATTTTTAATTTTTTGTATTTATAAAGCACTA